>APFE030440991.1:157440-256119 GCA_000404065.3 Pinus taeda | reverse complement strand
GTTTCCCCCTCGAAGAGGCTGAATTCTAAGGTGTTGATCTATCTTTTCTATCTTTTCTTGAGCTGGTTTCATAACACGTGGGATTTTCTGTTTAAAAGCGTTCACTATGTAAACGTTATTTAGTGTATTGGCAACTGAGACATTTTATCACATTTGATATTCATGAGAATTATCTCATGCTTATTGTCAAGTTCAAGTTCTCCTGCACACCAATGTTCTAAAATGAATGAAGTTAGTACCCCAATCATATTGCTTTATGGATCTCCATCAGAATTATGAATGATATCTCTCTCTTCATCTTTCAAGATTTCATTTTCCATTTTTGCCACTATTGCTGGCGATGACTTTGTTTCCCACCATCTCAACAAAGTTCTAGTAAAGCACTGAACAATAGATTTACAACCTTCTATTTCATTTTTCCCCTTAGGCACATGAGCTTGTATTCTGTAAACATAAGATCTATCATTTTTCGAATCTGAGCAACACTCAGATTGTCAATATTCCATTCTCTGTGTGATTCAGGATAGAAGTGATGTGTTTATGGAAGTTTCCATTTTCCACTGAGATCAGGTGCTGGATACCTAGTATATTGACTTTGGAGAGGCTCATAGATAGGGAATAGATGTGGTTATGAGCTTTCAAGTTGCTCTACTTATTTAAATAATGAGGAGATAATCACTGGCTCGGATTTTTCTTCGACCATTTCTTTAGGGAAGAGAGAAGGAAATCTATCAACAGGCTTAACAAGATGTTGAATATTTACAAATCTCTTGAATAGAGAAAAAGCAGGAATCGGTTTGTCTTTGAGGGCTATATGAATTTTATTAAAATTTTCAGACTGTTATTCAATAGATTCCTGAGTAGATTATTTTCCCATATCTACTTTTCTTTCAACATCTTCTATCCTTGTTAAGGTTTCTTTAACAAAACCTTTCAATACAGTAGTGGAATAGTTCACATCATTCACAGTTCCGTTAATACTATTTACAAAGACTTGTATACTGTTAAAATATTTTTTAACTTCAATAAACTTTGCACAATTCATTTCTAGCCCTTTAACTGATGTATTTGTCCAGTTTATCTATTCACTGGCTTTCTGTATCCTACCATCAATGCCAAGGGCATTGTCATCTTTTATGACCAATGGAATGGATTTAGCATTGTTCTGTGCCTCTCTTAATACAATGCCTTTGTAAAGAGGGAAGGTGGTAGGAGTTTCAACTTTACTGCCATTGATGGCAGTCCAAGAATGTTTTGCTGAGGATGATTTAACATCTGCCATTTGTACATCTGTATTTTCTTTCTTCCTCTTCCATTCATAAAAATACAACCAGACGTTGTTCTTTGCCATGTATGTTTTCCATTCATGGGATAATCTAATTTTTTCTGGGTATGAAGTGGCAAGGTCAAAACTTTCAGCCTCAGGATGAGTGTATAAATCACAATTAAGAAGAAGAAGAAAAGATGAAAAGAGAGCCAAGAAAGAAAAAAGACAAGAATATAGAAAATATCCACGGAGGAAAAGAAAAGGGACCAAGAAAGGACACTATAGATATGTGCCAAAAACACATTACTATGAACCCAAGGATATTCATCTTAGAGTCTCTGTAAGACTATCCATTTTTTGAGCATGATACGAGGCAAGAGGTTTGCTTGAGGTTCGCCGAGGTCTGAGGAACACTAGTTCGTTAAATGTAAGAGGTCATGTGAGGGACGCTAGAATGTGAAAGTCCAGAGGTTCATCTACAAGTTTGTGTAAAGGTTCATGTATTGATCACAGAGAAGAGACTTAACGAGAGCAAGCTTCACGTCTGAAGCCCCTACAACAAATTGGTATCAGAGCTAGTAACTTCTGGTTCATTATGATTAGTACTCAAAATATATAAGTCTCTAAAATATTCAGATTAAGCATGCACATGAATGAATGTGACTACACTGATTCAGACAACTGTTAGTGTGAATCAAGCACTAAATAAAAAATCTCATCTGATGAAGACCATGTTTCTCAGTCAAAGGAGAAAGTTCTCATGGCACAAACCATGGATCATGCAAAAACAAAGCTACTTGCCCAGGTCATAACTTTGGGAGAAGGAGAGATGAAGTAAAAGTTACTAGAAACTTTTCTAAGCACAATCCAAAAATCAGGGGAGCGATAGCAAGACTGCATCTAACACTGAACCAAAGGCATTATTCATCGATGCCTCATTTGAAATAAATACAAGATATTTCCAAATAAGCCAATAGAAATCTAAGACTAGAGCCCTCACATTAGGAGACGTTAGCCAAGAGATTTATCATCTCAAAAAAGAGTTTGTCTCTCTAAAAGCACAGGTCTCTGAGGTAGAAAAAGGGAAGAAAACTGAGGATGCATATGATGAATACTACACTAACCCAAATATTGAAATATTTGAAGGAAAAAAGGATGATACTATAGGATTCATCGACACGAGAGTAATGGCTATCCAGTATCAGCAACATCATGTTATGCTTGATATCTGTATAAATGGTGAAATGTTTTCCCTAAGAACACTTATTGACTCCGGGGTAGACGTCAATATTCTGAACTCAAAAATAGTACCTACAAAGTACTGGGTAAAATCCTTTAGACAAGTGATTGGGTTAGGAAACAAAGATCTCCTATATGAATTCCCCCAAGCTTCTATTTGCTTTAAAGAGAATTGCATCAAATTAAAATTTGTTGTTGCAGAAATTCCTTTTCACTGTATTTTGGGGAATGTATTTTTAGCAGTTATGGAGCCACATGGATTAGCCAGATGGAAAAATGGCAAGGCTGGTTATTTTATATCTGTACCAAGATCAGATGGAAAATTACAAACAGTCAAGTTACCCATTGTCTCTACTCCCAGAGTGTCTACTATGGTACAAGCAATGCAACAGATTGAAAAAAACAAAAAATAAAATTGAAGAGCTCAAGGAGCTAAAGACCACCATAAATATATGAGACTATCTTCAGACTCCTATAATTAAACAAAGGATCTCAACTCTGAGATCATAGATAGAAAAATAATGTTGTGCTGAAGAACCAAATGTGTTTTGGCATAGAAAACAACACTGTGTATAATTTCCCTACAAAGATAAGTATGAAGGGAAACCTACAAAAACAGAGCAATTCCTATGAAGAAAGAATATAGAGATCTCTATCAAGAAGAGATAGAAAGCCTTCTGGAAAGGAGATTGATTAGAGAATCCAATAGTCCTTGGAAATGCTATGTTTTTTACGTTAATAAACATTGGGAACAATTAAGAGGTATCCCAAGGCTGGTCATAAACTATAAACCTTTGAATATTGTCCTCTCAGATGATACTTACCCCATTCCTCATAAAGGAAATATTTTAGCAAGAATAGTAGGGGCTAAAGTATTTTCTAAAGTTGATATGAAATTAGGATTTTGGCAGGCGGCAATTAATGAAAATGACAAGTTTAAGACTGCTTTCAGTGTCCCAGTAGGACACTGTGAATGGAACATCATGCCTTTCAGAATAAAGCATGCCCCATCCAAATTCTAGAAGGTTATGGATAATATTTTCAAGCCATATTTTGATTGGTTACTAGTATACATTAATGATGTACTTATATTTTTTAAAAACGTCCTTGATCACTTTAAACATGTCCAAAAATTTGTACAACTTGTCAAAACCAATGGATTGGTTCTTAGCAAGAAAAAGATTGAATTATTTTAGACAAGTATCAAGTTTCTTGGCCATACAATTAAAGATGGGTAGATCCCTTTGCAAAAACATGCTCTAGAATTTGTTGATAAATTTCCAAATATTATCACTGACAAAACTCAATTACAGAGATTCTTGGGATGTTTAAACTATGTAAGAAACTTTTACAGAGATTGTGCCAAATATAGATCATTACTCAACAAAAGACTGCAAAAACATCCAAAACATTGGTCTCATGCCTACACTGAAGCTGTAAGAAGAATTAAAATAAAGGTAAAAACTCTTCCTATTCTTCATATCAATGATGAGGATTCTTTCAAAATTGTTGAAACAGATGCCAACAATGAAGGGTGGGAAAGAATTTTGAAGCAAAAGAAAGAAGGAGAAGAACATACAGTTCAGTTTGTCTCAGGGATTTGAAGCCCACCTGAGAAAAACTATTCTACTATAGAAAAAGAGGCCAAAGTAGCATGGAACTGCATTGACAAATTTGATATCCACCTGATACACAAAAAATTTCTCTTAAGAACAGATGCCTCTACACTAAAGAAATCCCTTAGTAAAGCTATAAAGAAAGTAGGAGAAGCTAAGTTCGCAAGGTGGCAAGCTCTATTTGCAAATTTCGACTTTGAAGTCGAACACATCCAAGGCGAAAAGAATTGTCTGCCTGACTTCCTAAGTTGAGAATATTTAAATCAGAAAGACACTTCCATGGTGATAGTAACAGAATGGCACCCTTCCCAACATACAAAGACTTTGAGAAGTATTTCTGAAATAGAGAACTGGGAAGAATACTGTTCCAAATGGAAACCAACATGGCAGCTAAGAAACACAAAAGTGCTCGATGCAAGTTTGCAACCTCATTCAGATATTCACCACTTAGTACCTGAAAGGAAATTCTACCCCAAAGGTAGAAAATGGATACATGACATGGTGTATCAAAGGAGTATGATGGCTGCACATTTGGCTAAAGAATCCCTAAGCCAAAATTTTAGAGATATCACTATGATCTGGGCAGAAGGTTCGCTTGAGGTTCGTCGGAGGTTCGCCGAGGTCTAAGGAACACCAGTATGTTAAATGCAGGAGGCCATGTGAAGGACGCTATAGTGTGAAAGTCCAGAGGTTCATGTACGGGTTCGTATAAAGGTTCGTGTATTGATCACAGAGAAGAGACTCAACGAGAGCAAGCTTCGTGTCTGAAGCCCTTGCAAAAATTTATGGTGGGACATCATGAATGTAGATGGAAAAAAATGAAACTCACTACACAAGAGTAAAATTTGGGGCCACGGGAACCACACAAAGACAACTGCAAGGTGAATGGATTCAACAATGGTGAAACGATTTCAGCCTCAAGAAGACTGCTATGGATCCTCTTTTCTTCCAGCATGACTTTCAATATGTATGTGACACTTGTGTATTTTTAACTGAATGTTGGAATTCTCCATGTAACACTATTGGAGATGTCAATAATTATCAAGACAATCAAATTCTTGGTTATTTTATGAAAAGACACCATGAATGGTTAGTCATGACTAAGATTAAACACCAAATTGTCTTAAGAAAGCCTATGATTGTACGAAGAATTTATACAAAGGCTTGGGATTCTTGTAGATATTCTGAGATAAGATTTCCAGGGGTCACACCATTGGGGGACTAATGGTTCTCATGGGCTTTTCCTTAAAGCTTCCACAGTGTAATAATGATGTGTAGTCACAAGACTGAATATGACTAGTTTTCTCGTGGGATTTTCTGTTTAAAAGCATCCACTATGTAAAAGTTATTTACAGTACAATGTTTTTCATGGGATTTGTTCAAATCTTCCACAGTCTAACCTAGTACGAAGATTCTTCAGTCATGAAACTCAAAGCACTTCTCTGACTTTTGGTGAGCTTTGATCCACATCTCTTCGAGTGACGAAAGATAGTGCTGAATCTGCCTGCCTGACTGTCGGATGTTTGTTCCCTCATTTTCCTATATAAGGAAGGAGTAAGGCTCATTCTGGGCATTCAGAGTGTGAGTGTGATTTTGGTTATGGTTTGGAGTTTTTGAGATCGAGGAGGAAGTTCTTGCTTCCATCTCTTTAGAGTCGGATCTGAGAACCCTGCGCATTAGAGTGATAGATCTGGTGAGAACCTAAAGTGGCCAGATTCTTAGGCTTTTGAAGTCGGTATGTTTCCATAAGAATTGTGCAAATTCTATTGAAGTTAAAAAATATTTTGACAGTATAAAAGTCTCTGTATATAGTATTAACAGAACTCTGAATGATGTGAACTGTTCCACTACTATATTGAAAGGTTTTGTTAAAGAATCCTTGACAAGGATAGAAGATGTTGAAAGGAAAGTAGATATGGGAAAACAATCTACTCAGGAATCTATTGAAGAACAGTTCGAAAAATTTGATAAACTTCATATAGCTCCCAAAGAGAAACTGATTCCTGTTTTTTCTCTATTCAAGAGATTTGTAAATATTTAGCATCATGTTAAGCCTGTTGATAGATTTCCTTCTCTCTTCCCTAAAGAAATGGCTGAAGAAAAATCTAATCCAATGACTATCTCCTCATTGTTTAAAGAAGTAGAGCAACCTGAAAGCTCATAACCACATCTCTTCCCTATCTATGAGCCTCTCCAAAGTCAATATACTAGGTATCCAGCACTTGATCTCAGTGGAAAAGGGAAACTTCTAGAAACACATAACTTCCATCCTGAATCACATAGAGAATGGAATATTGACAATCTGAGTGTTGCTCAAATTCGAAAAATGATAGATCTTATGTTTATAGAATACGAGCTCATGTGCCTAAGGGGAAAAGATGAAATAGAAGCTTGTAAATCTATTGTTCAGTGCTTTACTAGAACTTTGTTGAGATGGTGGGAAACAGAGTCATCACTAGCAATAGTGGCAAAAATGGAAAATGAGATCTTGAAAGATGAAGCAGGAGATATCATTCATAATTCTGATGGAGATCCACAAAGCAATATGATTGGGGCACTAACTTCATTCATTTTAGAACACTGGTATAGAGAAGAACTTGAACTTTCCAATAAGCATGAGATAATTATCATGAATATTAAATGTGATCAAATGTTTCATTATGAAGATTTTCATAGAGACTTGATTCAGAGAATATATGAGGTTAAAGATAACAAAAATATCTTGTGGAAACAAATCTACTTAGCATCATTGCCTTCAAAATTTGTAGATTATCTAAGACAACAAGATGATTTTTAGTTGCCTTTTGAATCCTTTACTTGGAGAGAAATATACAACATCATAACAGAAGTTCTGGGAAATGTATGCACTAGTATGAAAGTTAGTAAAACTCTGCAGAAGATGTCAATATTACTAAACAACAAATCCATCTGTAACAAGTATGGTCTTGCTATAGATGACCCCATTGTAAGAAGAAGAAAAGCTAAAAAGAGGGCAAAGAAAGAAAAAAGACAAGAATACATAAAATATCCACAGAGAAAAAGAAAAGGGACCAAGAAAGGATACTACAGATATGTGCCAAAAATACATTACTATGAACACAAGGATATTCATCTGCAGACACATAAGAAAGATCAGTGGAATAAATTGATTTGTTGGCTTTGTGGCCAACCTAGACATACCTCCAATCGTTGTCCTTTATCAGAAGAATCTAAGAGAAATAGAGGAAAGAAATCCTTTGAAGCTGCAAAGAAGAAAATGACAATAAAAACAAAAGGCATGGTGCCAACCTTGTGTTATAAATGTGGTTCTAAGAATCACAAATCTGAAAATTGTCCAAACATCTCATTTAGGGAACAAATACAACAACGACAACTCTGTTCAACATCTCAATCCTCTGAAAGTTCTTCTTCAGAATGCTTTGATGAAGAATTAAACATGCACATTAATGAATGTGACTGCACTGATTGAGACAACTATCAGTGTGAATCAAGCACTGAATCAGAAATCTCATCAAATGAAGACCATGTTTCTTAGCCAATGGAGAAAGTTTTCATGGCACAAACCATGGATGATGCAAAAACAAAGATACTTTCCCAAATCAGAACTTTGGGAGGAGAGATGAAGGAAAATTTACTAGAAACTTTTGTAATCACAATGCACAAAAATCAAGGGAGAAGTAGCAAGATTGCCCCTAAAACTGAACCAAAGGCATTATTCATTGATGCCTCATTTGAAAGAAATACAATATCTTTCCAAAGAAGCCAACATAAATCTAAGACCAGAGTCCTCACATTAGGAGAAGTTAGCCAAGAGATTCATCATCTCAAAAAAGAGATTGTTTCTCTAAAAGCACAGGTCTCTGAAGTAGAAAAAGGGAAGAAAACTGAGGATGAATATGATGAATACTACACTAACCCAAATATTGAAATATTTGAAAGAAAAAAGGATGATACTATAAGATTCACTGACATGAGAGTAATGGCTATCCAGTATCAGCAACATCATGTTATGCTAGATATTTGTATAAATGGTGAAATGCTTTCCCTAAGAACGCTTATTGACTCCAGGGAAGAAGTCAATATTCTGAACTCAAAAATAGTACCTGCAAAGTACTAGGTAAAATCCTTTAGACAAGTGATTGGGTTAGGAAACAAAGATATACTGTATGAAGTCCCTCCGGCCTCTATTTTCTTTGAAGAGCATTGCATCAAATTAAAATTTGTTGTTGCAGACATTCCTGTTGACTGTATTTTGGGAATGTATTTTTAGCAGCTGTGGAGCCACATGGATCAGCCAGATTGAAAAATGGCAAGGCTAGTTATTTTATATATGTACCAAGCTCAGATGGAAAATTACAAACAATCAAGTTACCCTTTGTCTCTACTCCCAAAGTGTCTACTATGGTAAAAGCAAGCAACAGATTGAAAAAATAAACAATAAAATTGAAAAGCTCAAGGAGCTAAAGACCACCATAAAGATAGGAGACTATCTTCAAACTTCTATAATTAAACAAAGGATCTCAACTCTGAGATCACAGATAGAAAAAGAATGATGTGTTGAAGAACCAAATGCATTTTAGCGTAGAAAACAACACTATGTAGAATTGCCCTACAAAGATAAGTATGAAGGGAAACCTTGCAAGAGCAGAGAAATCCCTATGAACAAATAATATAGAGGTCTCTGTCAAGAAGAGATAGAAAGCCTCCTAGAAAGAAGATTGATTAGAGAATCTAGCAGTCCTTGGAACTGCTATGGTTTTTATGTTAATAAACATTTAGAACAGTTAAGAGGTATCCCAAGACTGGTCATAAACTATAAACCTCTTAATATTGTCCTCTCAGATGATACCTACCCCATTCCTCACAAAGGAAATCTTTTAGCAAGAATAGCAGGGGTTAAAGTATTTTCTAAATTTTATATGAAATCAGGATTTTGGCAAGGGGAAATTAATGAAGATGATAAGTTTAAGACTGCTTTTAGTGTCCCGGAAGGATACTATGAATGGAACGCCATGCGTTTTGGATTAAAGGATGCCCCCCTCCAAATTCCAGAAGATTATGGATGATATTTTCAAGACATATTTTGATTGGTTACTAGTATAAATTGATGATATACTTATATTTTCTAAAAACGTCCATGATCATTTTAAACATGTCCAGAAATTTGTACAACTTGTCAAAACCAATGGATTGGTTCTTAGCAAGAAAAAGATTGAATTATTTGAGACAAGTATCAAGTTTCTTGGCCATACAATTAAAGATGGGTAGATCACTCTGCAAAAACATGCTTTGGAATTTGCTAATAAATTTCCAGATATTATCATTGACAAAACTCAATTACAGAGATTCTTGGGATGTTTAAACTATGTAAGCAACTTTTACAAAGATTGCGCCAAAGATAGATCATACTCAACAGAAGACTGCAAAAACATCCAGAACCTTGGTCTCAGGCCCACACTGAAGTTGTAAGAATTAAAATAAAGGTAAAAATTCTTCCTATTCTTCATATCAATGATGAGGATTCTTTCAAAATTGTTGAAATAGATGCCAACATTGAAGGGTGGGAAGGAATTTTGAAGCAAAAGAAAGAAGGAGAAGAACAAATAGTTTAGTTTGTCTCAGGGATTTGAAGCCCACCTGAGAAAAACTATTCTACTATAGAAAAAGAGGCCAAAGTAGCATGGAACTGCATTGACAAATTTGATATCCCCCTGATACACAAAAAATTTCTCTTAAGAACAGATGCCTCTGCACTAAAGAAAGCCCTTAGTAAAGCTGTAAAAAAAGCATGAGAAGCTAAGTTCACAAAGTGGGAGGTTTTATTTGCAAATTTCGACTTTGAAATCGAACACATCAAAGGCAAAAAAGATTGTCTACCTGACTTCCTAAGCAGAGAATATTTAATTAAAAAAACACTGCGAACTTAGACTAATAAATGCAAGAGTTAAATATTGAGAATAATTTAGACACAATTTATTATTTATTATTTTGGGTGTGAATGTAAGACTTAAATGTTGAGAATGCCTAAGACACAATTTATTATTTTTGGAATCGCTTAAACATAATGGGGCAATCTCTCATCGCCCAGATTTAAATGAAATTAGTGAACATAAAATTAAATTACATTCTAATAAAATTTAGAGTATTCTTCACGGTGAATTAAATTTAGATAATAATATAACATTATTTTCTCCTAATATTAGTTAATATTAAAAATGTTAATCATTAATATGAATAAATATATATATAAAATTTTTTCAAATTTATTGTGAAAAGAAATTTAATTTAATTTTCTAGAAAAAATAATCTCCAATATCGATTCACCTCTGAATGTAGAGTTAAACATCGAGAATGTTTAAGATGCAATTATTTTGGTACCGCTAACAGGTAATGGAGCAATCCCTTATCGCCGATATCTAAATGTTTAACAGTGGATTAACTGCATGGTAAGCTAAAAATTTTGTTTATACCTGGAAATTTGTTTATTATGCTGACTCCTGAACATAGAAGATATATTATAAGTGCAACTATGTCAATGACATGTTCATGCTTTATGCAATGCAGAACAACGGTTAACTGACAAAACAATTGCGTGTATATTATTTCCTTAGAGGTCGAATGTTATCCTGAATGATAGTAGCATACCCAAGGTTGCTTCATCCTGCAACCGCAGAATGTTCAGTCATAACATCGAGCATTTTATCAGGTAGCAGAATTTAAAGGCTAGAGAATTTAGGGTTTTTAAGTGTTGTGTTATATTATGCTTATGATAATGGTTATTCAATATAGTGATATGTGGTTTAACCTTAAGTTTGTTTGGGCTAAGCTCAAGAGACTATGGTTCAAATTTCATTTAGTGTCTTCCTATGGTGTGAAATTAGTATATTGACTTGCAGGTTACCAAAATTAATTGTTGTTGGATGTACTTTTGGTGTTATAGTGGCAGCGACCAAAATTGATCCAGATATTAAATTGGCTAACAATAACAATGGATTCATTTGGGTTGAAAGTATTAATAACTAAACTCGTGGTGTTATAGTGGTAGCTACCAGAATTGTTGTTGGATGTACTCTTGGTGTTATAGTGGCAGCTACCAAAATTGATCCAGATATTAAATTAGCCAACAATAACAATGGATTCATGTGGGTAAATTGGCTAACAATAACAATGGATTCATTTGGGCTGAAAGTATTAATAACTAAACTCGTGTTATAGTGGCAGCTACTAGAATTGATTGATCCAGATATTAAATTGGTTAACAATAACAATGGATTCTTAATCGAGATATTAAATTGGCTAACAATAACAATGGATTCATTTGGGTTGAAAGTATTAATAACTAAACTCGTGGTGTTATAGTGGTACCTACTAGAATTGTTGTTGGCAGCTACTAGAATTGTTGTTGGATGTACTCTTGGTGTTATAGTGGCAGCGACCAAAATTGTTGGTGGTAGTTACCAGAATTGTTGTTGGCATCTACCAGAATTGTTGTTGGATGTACTCTTGGTGTTATAGTGGCATCTACCAAAATTGTTGTTGGCAGCTACCAGAATTGTTGTTGGATGTACTCTTGGTATTATAGTGGCAGCTACCAAAACTGATCTAGATATTAAATTAGCTAACAATAACAATGGATTCATGTGGGTAAATTGGCTAACAATAACAATGGATTCATTTGGGTTGAAAGTATTAATAACTAAACTCGTGTTATAGTGGCAACTACCAGAATTGATTGATCCAGATATTAAATTGGCTAACAATAACAATGGATTCATTTGGGTTGAAAGTATTAATAACTAAACTCGTGGCAGCTACCAAAATTGTTGTTGGATGTACTCTTGGTGTTATAAATTGGTTAACAATAACAATGGATTCATTTGGGTTGAAAGTATTAATAACTAAACTCGGGGCAACTACCAGAATTGTTGTTGGATGTACTCTTGGCGTTATAGTGGTAGCAACCATAATTGATCCACATATTAAATTTGTTAACAATAACAATGGATTCATGTGGGTTGAAAGTATTAATAACTAAACTAGTGGCAGCTACGAGAATTGTTGTTGGATGTACTCTTGGTGTTATAGTGGCGGCTACCAGAATTGATACACATATTAAATTGCCTAACAATAACAATGGATTCATGTGGGTTGAAAGTATTAATAACTAAACTCACAAGTCATGGAAGATTATGGTTGGATGTACTCTTGGCGTTATAGTGGTAGCAACCATAATTGATCCACATATTAAATTTGTTAACAATAACAATGGATTCATGTGGGTTGAAAGTATTAATAACTAAACTAGTGGCAGCTACGAGAATTGTTGTTGGATGTACTCTTGGTGTTATAGTGGCGGCTACCAGAATTGATACACATATTAAATTGCCTAACAATAACAATGGATTCATGTGGGTTGAAAGTATTAATAACTAAACTCACAAGTCATGGAAGATTATGATTTAAAATCAGCATAGATTCATTGATCCAGATATTAAATTGGTTAACAATAACAATGGATTGATGTGGGTTCAAAGTATTAATAATTAAACCAGTGGCAACTACCTGAATTGTTGTTGGATGTAATCTTGGTGTTATAATGGCAGCTACCAGAATTGATCCACATATTAAATTGGCTAACAATAACAATGGATTCATGTGGGTTGAAAGTATTAATCACTAAACTCACAAATCACGGAAGATTATGGTTTAAAATCAGCATAGATTCATTTTAAGCACAACGGAAACTAATCAAATTTCTTCACGTGCAAACTTATTTTACACTGAGAAAATAATATGTAATTTTTTATTGTTTAAATTGTATTGTTGAATGATATATAATTTAAGTAACCTCAATAAATATATTAATATTTATTCATAACTTATTTTAGATATTTAATTATATATAACATTAAAATATTTTTTTAACATATCATTTCCTTTTTATTATGAACCATATTATTTTTCTAGAAAATATTTTAATTTAGTTTAAGAGGAACATAACTCCAACATTGCCTTCATACTAGGTTGAAAAATGAACCTCTAACGCATAAAACTCATTTTTAAAATGTGACTTAAAAATATAATATATATATATATAATCAATAAAGCCAAGAAAAATATTCTTATCATCTCCATTTCATTCAGTTCTTTGATATATTCCATTCATAATAAATATTCATTGTAATAACTTAATTTTGTTATCTAAAAAATTCACTTATTCAAGACCAAATAATTTTAACATTAATTATATATGCGGAAAATTATATATTTATTCATGTCACCAATATCATTCTTAAAAATAAAAGAATTAGTAATTATCTATTTTAGTGTCACAAATACATTGAGGAGGCTTGGCTTAGTAATTAAAAACATGCTTTTTCTTATTAGAAACTAAGAGTTAAAATCCAAATAAAACTGGAGGAATTGTGCTCTCCCAATAAATTTAGAGATTTTTTGTTGGTGTTGATTTTGTATTTCTATATGGAGGTGTTTTCTCGACCCTATCAATTGTAATTTTGCAACAAATGGTATATGGAGCCGAAGCCTCTAAAGTGCAGCATCTGACATGATATGAATTGTCTTGAGTCAGACACAAACCAGCTTTATGGTACTTGAATCAATAATGTCTTACAAAGTACTGCATTCGATGCAGGGCAGGGGATTGCATAACTCCATATGAAAAGCATAATTGTATTGTCGATTGAATAGCAGTTGAGATGGGAGAAGAATATCAGTTTGATGGAATTGAGAACAATTTTACGGAACTCCGGGCCTTCGCCAATTATATCGCACACTGTTATATTTTTTGAACCGATGATCTGACACTCCAAGCGACTACACATGCTTTTAAATTCTGGAAAAATGAGAGCGAGCAGCAACCATCAGTTGCTTCAGTGTGTTAATGCGAAGCACCAACACAGTGAATAATATATTTGCTGTCGGCTGTTGGCATGTACGGTTGTATGAATTATCGAGTGATACACCGGCATCAATTGGTTCGTTGATCATTGGCAAAGAGTACTTAGAAATGATAGACACAAAGGGCAACAACAACAATTTTTTAGACAGTAGAAGAGATCAAATGAATAATTGGAGAAATAAATCATTTCTGATTACACAATAGGCCTTGGCCTTGACTTGCCTTGTTTAGATTGAGAAAATACAAATTTATAAGGGGTGGAGGAGGATTTAGAATCATGCATGTGATTAAGATGAAGATCTAAAAACTAATAGCGGTGTGGTAGGTTTGGCGGGGGTGTGGCGGTGACCGCTGAAAACAACGGAGTGTTAGAGAGTCGACACCGGCATTAGCATAGTGTGCGTTGGTTTGACTTCACACTTATCATTCTCCCACTTGAAGTTAAATAAGAGTCATGAATCAAGTTACACCGAGTGCTACCATGCCTCTACATAGCGCATGTTTATTTCTTGGTAGAATCTTAGTGAGCATATCAGCATTGTTCCTATTTGTATGGGTTTTTTTCAAGGATAATTGTCCTTCCTCCAACACATGCCAAATACAATGGTAACTTAAATCAATGTGTTTAGTTTTTGAGTGAAATGATGGGGTTTTCGCCAAGTGAATAACATTCTTACTATCACAATATAGCACATACTTGTCTTGCTTTATTCCTATCTCTCATAAGAATCGTTGCATCCACAACATCTCTTTACAAGTTTCTGTTGCAGCTATGCACTTTGCCTCTATTGTAGAGAGAGTTATTATTCTTTGTAACCTTGACACCCAAGATATCGCTGCACCTGCAAATTTATACAAATAACCTACAGTGGACTTTCTAATGTCCATATCTCCAACCATATCTGTATCTGTAAATCCTTCAAGCACAGCCTCATTATGACCAAAACATAAACAATAATGACTAGTACCCTTGATTTCCAATGTTGCTTGCATGGATTAGCAAGGACCTGCTCACTACTCCCATTGAATATGCAATGTATGGTCATGTACATACCATGGCATACATCAAGCCATGAAATGATGAAGCGTAAGGAATCTTGCTCATCTCTTCCTTCCCCTTGTCATCACTAGGACATAATTCAGTACTCAGCTTGAAGTGTGTTGCAAGGGGTGTACCCACTGGGTTGGCATCCTTCATATTAAACCTGTCAAGCACCTTTTTGATATATTTTTCTTGTGACAACCATAACCTTTTGTTTTTCCCGTCACAAGTAATACTCATGCCCAATATCTATTGCATTCGTCCCAAATCCTTCATTGCAAATTTGTTGCCCACATCTTTCTTCAACCTATTGATGTTATTCTTATCATGCCCAACAATTATCATGTCATCCACATATAACAATAATATGATATACTTCCCTGGATCATACCTCTTGATATAGACACAATGGTCAGCGTCCAACTTGTGAAAATCATGTTCCAACATGAATGAATCAAATTTCTTTTACCATTGTCGAGGTGCTTGTTTCAATCTGTTGTAGCGTTTTTTGGTTTTGGTAAGTTAAAATAAATTAATCCAAAAAATAAAAATATTTTTCAAAAACATGTTAAGCTAAGATATGGACAAAAAAAACAAGAAATAAAAATGTTAGGAAATATTTTGTTCAATATCTTCTTATCAAAGAAAAAGTTAGAATAGATGCCCTCAAAATGAAGGCAAAAATAAAATGTTAGGTTAGAGAGAAAAGGAAAAAGCAATAAACTCTGAAAGTGTTGCAAATCTAAATGCCACTACTTTTACTCTAATTCACTTTTGAAAATAATAGTTGTGTGCAGTTTGTTTAAATGTCACATTAGTTTATTTAATCTAATTATGCAGTTTAATCATAATTGGATTTGTTTTAAATTGATTGTCATAGGTAGAAAATAAAATTGGTTCAACAATTTAATCTGAGCCAATGGAGAGAATAAGGTATAGAGGTAGATTATTCATAAAAAGAAATATTGGGTTGCTAGCTTAAATGCATTCCTAAAAATAAGTAAAATATGTTAGGATAAGTAAAGCACAGGTATAAGAAAAGTTGCAGAAATACAACTTTGTTAAAGCATAAGCACATTTACCATGCTTAATCCAATGTTTCAGTGTGCAGGAGCAGTTATGAAAGTGAAAAGATTTTCACTAGCTGATTTGATTAGCTTCCCCTCATTTCATTTCACCCCCCCACTACATACTTACTAATTTCTCATTATGCCATCATTTCTTATGAAAATACTATTTTCCCTTCATTTTCACCCTTGCCCTTTGGTTTCACTCATTTTCCTAGCAAATTACCCTTCAAACTCATTCCCCTACCCAAAAACCCATTTTCCCTAGTGTGAAACTCTTTTCCGTTGAAAAAATACCCTTTCCCCTCATTTTAACCTTTTTTCCTTAATTTTAACTCTTTTACCTTTGAACATCATCCCTCACATTACTTAATTAACACTCCCATATGCCTCAAAAACCCATAAAACCCTTATATTCTAAGTTTTTTGTGCCCCCCTGCATTACTTAACAAACTTCCGTGATATTCACATTTTCCCAATATATAAAACCTTTTAACCCACTCCCTTGGTGCGATTAACAAGCCCCGCTGCATTTAACCCTCATCCCACTCCATAAACTCATTCATTATATTTTTAACCCACTTTATTCATTAATTAATTACAAATCCATTGTAATTATCCCCATGGGCCTCGCTAATCTCTGCCCGATTTCCCTCCGTGCATTTCCACCATGCAATCGTTAGATCTTGTACCCCCAGATCCGACGACACACATCCATATCGTGTTGATTTCGTTTTTGAGCTTTACCCGCCCAAGAGCATGCGAGATTCGTGGTTTTTCTCGAGCCCCTTTCGGTTACGTGGCAACTTTACCTGAACTCGCTTGCTCTCATGCAAAAACTGCTCGACTACCAAAAATGGTGCGATGAACCTTAATACCACCTCCCCGCGTGGGCCGAAACCATCCACTTTTCATTATGAAATTCCGCGCCAATTCTAGCTGTTACTCGTTAAAATGCTGAAGACCCTCGTTTTCACTCTTTTCACTCATTTTCTCACTGAAATCTGCCTAATCCTTCTTGCGCCACTCTAGGCATCTGCAACCCAATTTCACCATTGTTTACCTCTCGAATACGCTCTGGACTCCATCCACAGACTTTCCTGTTCCCTGAAATCATTATTACCTCCCTACCAACCTGTGTTTTTATTAATAAATTGTTTTATTTTGTAGGTAATTAAAAGGCCAGAAGCTTGGATAAACAATTTTGATACAAATTTCAAAACCTGTTTACTCCAAGATTCGCAAAGAAATCTACTGAAAAGGCTTTATTCAGAAGGAAAATACAATTATACACAGAGCATAAGAAATCATTTACACAGAGGCAGTAACTATTAAAACAGAGATAAATCAGCAACGACATATCACATTTTTACATGAAGTCAAACAAGTCTTTAGTGAAATTCACTTTTACTAAAGACATAAATGTAGGATAAGAGTAAAAGATACCAGATGATGTGAATTACTATGACTGGTAAAAGTAAAAGCAGGTGACAGAGCATTCATGGTAAAAGACTAAACAGACGAGACAGATAAAGAAATACAAGTCAAAGTGTATCAGATGAAAGGTCATAAGTAAATATGACATCCATCGTGAAAATCAAACAACATTCAACTTTTGGAGGAATAGTCAGCCAACGTCAACAATTTTCAGTTTTTTCAGCGATAGTCACCAACAATGCATCATCAAAATAGTGCCAGATCAACTAACAGTGTTTATTTTGATTTTATAATAATCCATTTTTGTAAAAATAGTTTAGGACATTTTCTTAGTTCTATTGTTGTATAAATAACTCTCTTCACGAGTTATTAAGGGTTGCACCCTTGAAGAAGCATTTCTAAACATTTAATGTACTTGACTTTACTAGATCATTAATACAAAATAAAAGATTCTGAATTCTATTTTACATAGTTTTTGTTTCCTGTAAGTTTTTCCAGTATTACTCATTATGTTTTTCTTCATATTCTTATGTCTTACAAAGATAACTAGATAGGAATAATTGGGTTTCAATCTATTCCTATAAGCCTTTGAAGGGATAATCTATAAAGAGAATGAATTAAGAGACTATTTGTTTAATTGATTCCCTCTGAATCAATAAATCACCAACATCTTTTGTAAGCTTAAGCATATTCTCTTAAACCTTCTGAACATAGTTTAAAGGTTTTCATACTTATGATTATTTAATTTTTCAATTTGAACACTATGATAATCATATTATTTCTCTGTTTTTGCTCGCCACCATACAAGCTATATCATTGTGTGAAATTTTATAGCAACCCTCTGCTTTGATATTAATATTATTCACAAGGTTAAGCATTACAGTGCTACATCTATTTCATACATTGGTCCTCCAAATTAAAACAAAACCCCTCAAAACAATTATCTTAGATGCTCTTGCATGATAGTTGACCATTATCATCTTAGAGATATAACATCAATCTGGTGTCGTTGCCGAGGATTTGAATTTCATTAAGTTTTCCTGGGGCAATGATATTCATTCTATTCCTTTAAGGTGATTAAAGGTCTAGAAAGGTTAAAATCTTTCACTTGGCGACTCCACTAACCCAAACTAGCACCTTTTAAGCAGACGAGATCTCATTCAGAATCTGACTTAGTTAATCCTCTGTCAGATCCTGAAAAAATTATGAAAAAATCCAGTTCTAAAAGGAGACATCAACCATCTTCTTTTTCTTCTTTAGCCTTGTAGTCTAAATATTTAGTATCATTTGATCCTTTTAGTAATATTCCATCCGATCCTGATTGGACACAAACACCTCCTAGGGTTTTTGAACTATTAGATAGGGGAGTTGATTTAGATTCAGTTTTCCTCATTCATTCTTTTGAAACACATCAAGAACCCCCACTACCACCAAGATCACCTAAAACTTAGTCTGACTTGGGTGTTCATTTACCTGAATACAAACCCACAGATTTCATATCCCCTACCACTTATTCATTTCCTTCCACTTCTAAACGACCTGAAGCTTCCACTTCTGAACGACCTGAAGCTTCTACTTCTGAGCAACCTAAAGGGACTGTATCTATATATTCAAATCCACTCTTTGAAACAAAAGAGGGTATTCATTCACATGTCCAAAATTTAGTTCTTAAGACTCCTTTAAAGTTATTCAGGAGATCCCCTCCTTCTTCACCTTCACATAGTCACACACCCCCTCAATTACCTTCTTCTACCTCTTCTTCATCTTCTTCTTCTCCATCCACACAAACAACTCATACACCACCTTCTACTATGGCATTTCGACTTATTGTACAGACTAGATATGCAGCTTTAGTCTTACCTTCTAACCTTGATGCATTCCCAGTGGGGTACTTGAAATACCTTCCCAGGTATAATGGAGAAATTGGTCCCTTAGCTAAGGACCATCTTCAAGCTTTTATAGACTTTGCAGAAAACATGAATATCGAACAAGAGAGTGTTTACATGATATTGTTTGTACATTCACTTGAAGGAAATGTAAGAATCTGGTTTAGGCAGTTACCTGTAAATTCCATTAGAAATTGGGAAGATCTTATAAACATATTTAAAAATCAATGTGGTGTAAAGTAAGATCCTCTTTACTTTCTGACTGAGTTTAAAGAACTTAAAAGAAACTTTGGTGAACCTATATCAAATTTTATCAAAAGGTTCAATAAACTTTATCATAAGAAGCCCCCTGATTGTAAACCCCTTGTAGCAGCAGCTAAGTCTAGGTTTTCTAAATCCCTTGACGATAATTTTGCTGTAATGCTAAGAGAGAGAAATTCAAGAACTTTTGAAGATATGCAAACAATGCTATAAAGGTGGAAGAAAATAGGGCTGCTTCGAATTCCTTGAAGGCTAAAGAGGAAAAGGCCCAAAGAAAACTCAAATCTATTCAAGAGGCCTCTAGTTCCTCTAGTTCTTCTAAGACTAAAACAAAAGATTCTAAAATAGATGAAATAACTTCTCTTCTTAGAAATCTATCTAATAGAATTTTCAAGATTGAGACCCAACCTAGGACAATTCAACAAACAGTTACTAGACCCCAAAATCAAAATCAAGGTCAGTATAAAAGGAATCCACAATTACAAATTTTCCAAAGACCTAGTAATGGTCAATAGGTTCCCACTCCTTGACTGATAGATGACCAACAACTTGATGAAAATACTATGACTATCACTGAAGATATCAATAACATGGATACTTCTAATCAAACAATTATTATTCCTCTCTCACAACAAAATCAAGTTCAAGAAGATCAAGAATCCTCACAGGTTTCTAAATACCATGCCTTCTTTGAATTTTTAACTATAGAGTTGAACAAGAGATATGATCTTAGGCCTAGACCCGGCCCTGGAAGACCTCCTAAGGAGACTCCAATAATTGAACCTCGTACCAAAGCTGTTGAAACTCAAACAACTGTTATTCGACCATTAAATCGGTTAACTAATATTGCTCAAAATGATAAAAATGTTTTGACTACATTTAATGTTGAAAAGGAGTTAGAAAGAGTTAAAATCCCAATTCCACTTTCAAAACTTTCCAAAAACCTTGGATATAAAAATCAAGTTTCCAAATGGATACAAAACACCTTGAATGATGCTAAAAGTGATATCATTAGTTTGCAAGAAGAAAATCCAACAGTTGTCTGTGGTCCTAGCTTAGATATGATAAATGAAATAGTGCCTCCTTTCTATGTCACTCTTAAGACAAATGATTCCATGTTGTATAATTGTATGCTTGATTCTGGAGCATCACATAACCTCATGCCAAAAACTATCATGGACCATTTGAAACTTGATATAATTAGATCCTATCATGACTTGTACACCTTTGATTCTAAAAGGGTCACCTACTTAGGATTGATTAAGGATTTAGTAGTCACCCTTGCCCAAATTCCAGTGAAAAGTGTAGTGTTTGATATAGTTTTCACGAATATTCCTCCCAAATTTGGAATGTTCCTTTCTAGGTCTTGTTGTGCCAAATTAGGGGGAACTCTTGAGATGGATATCTCTTATGCCACTATTTCAGTTTATTGGGGAGAACAACTAAGGTTATATAGAGAGGTAAGATTTATGCACACTGTTTGCAGAACAAACTAGCCAAGGAACCATCCCATTTATGCAATTGATCAGGATTTTGGTTGCTTTCAAAAATCTTCAAACCAAATACATGAAACTCAAGTTAAAATAGAAGATGTAATTGAAAGTCCTGTACCAAATCAAACTGATGTATGGAAACTATTTTTTGATGGTTCTTGTGCAAAAGATGGAGCAGGAGTTGGGGTAGTTTTAATTTCACCAGAAAAAAGAAAATATCACCCAATCATGCAAACTCGACTTCGAAGTTACAAATAATGTGGCTGAATATAAAGCTTTCCTTTTGGCACTGCAATTAGCCAAAAGCTTAAGGGTTCAAAACTTAAGTGTTTTTACTGATTCAGAACTTATTGTCAAACAAGTGAGAAATATTTTCGAGACTAAGCATCCTAGACTTAGGTCTTATCGAAATGAAGTTTGGGATTTAGTCGAAAACTTCTTTGATGCTTTTAATTTGACTTATATTCCAAGAAATCAGAATATTCATGCATATGCCTTAGTTGTTTCTACTAGTTCATTTAAAATTCATGATCAAACCAATATACTCTATCAAATACAAGTCAAGTACAAACCTTCCATCCCAGAAAATCTAAGACACTGGCAGATATTTGAAGATGATGAACATTTGAAATCTTTTCTGCAGGTCATCTATGAGTTTTCAGTTCTACAAATTGATGAAGACAGAATAGAAATAAATCAAAATACAAATGGAAATGACACTTCAAATTTCAATTCAAAAATTGTCGATCATGACATTATTCAATTGTTTAACAATTTTATTCCCAAAGGCCTCATTCCTTTAGAAAATCTGTTTGATCAAAATGATGTCCTCCGAAACCCTTAGTCCATTTTTTCACAAGATGACATAGAAGAAATTAATATTGGAACAAATGATGATATTAAAAACATCAAAATTTGTGCATCTTTAGATCCTGAGATCAAAGCTCAGTATCTTAAGTTACTTAAAAATTATAAGGATGTTTTTTCATGGACCTATGCTGATCTAAAAACCTATGATACTTCATTAATACAACATAAGATTCCTTTAAAGCCAGAAGTAGTTCCTTATCAACAGAAACTTAGGAGGATCAATCCAGCTCTTCTACCAACTATAGAAAAGGAAATTAAAAAAATTCTAGATGCCCAGATCATTCTCCCTCTTAGATATTCTAATTGGGTTGCAAATTCAGTTCATGTTAGAAAGAAGAATGGAGAAATCAGACTCTGTGTGGACTTTAGAAATTTGAACAAAGCATCATTAAAGGATAACTATCATTTGCCCAAAATGGATCATTTACATCAAATGGTTTTAGGAGCACAAAGAATTTCTATGCTTGATGGTTTTTCAGGCTATAATCAGGTAAATGTTGATCCAACAAACAGAGAGAAGACAACATTTACATTTACTACACCGTGGAGTACATTCATGTATGCTAAAATGCCATTTGGCTTATCCAATGCTGGAGCAACATTTGAGAGAGATATGGACATAGCTTTTGTGTCAGGTAAATAAATTTGTGGTCATTTATCTTGATGACATAACTGTTTTTTCTAAATCTGATCAGAAACATCTAAAGCACTTAATGAAGCTTTTTGACAAGTGTAGAAAATTCGGAATATCATTGAATCCTAAAAAGTCTTTGTTTTCTATCAAAGAAGGAAAACTGATGGGCCATATAATTTCAAAAAAAGGAGTGCTGATTGATCCCAAGCGTGTGTTTGCCATTAAAACATTGACCATACCTAGAAACAAGAAGGAGATTCAAGTTTTTTTAGGAAAGATTAAATTTTTAAGGAGATTCATCCCAAATTATGATGAGATTGTAAAATATGTAACTGACATGCTTCGAAAAAATCATGAAATTAAATGGTCTGTCTCTTCTAGGCATGCATTTGATTAGATCAAGAAAGCTATCTCTGAAGCTCCCACCTTGGCTAGCCCTGATTACACTAAACCATTCAGTATCTTTTCCTTTGCCTAAAAAACAACCCTTGCTATTGTTCTACTACAAAAGAATGAAGATTCCCATGACCAACCGATAGCCTTTTTCAGTAAGGTTATGAGAGATGTCGAGCTTAAGTATGACACAATTGAGAAGCAAGCCTATCCCCTTATTCAAGCCTTGAAATCATTCAGGATGTATGTCCTACATTCTCCTATTACTGCTTATGTTCCTAAGAGTGCTGTGAAAATAGTTTTAACTCAACCATACAATGATGGAAAGAGAGGTATATGGATCACTCAAGTACTGGAGTTTGATCTAACAATCAAAACTACAAAGCTAGTAAAAGACCAAGGATTAGCTAAGCTTCTAGCTGAATCCAATTGTAAATTGCTTGGAATCACTTATGTTTTAGAGATACAAGGGAAGAATCCACGAGAACCTTCTCAAAATTCACATAAGAAGAATACACAAGAACCTTTTGTCCTTGCAGAAGGGGAGAATCCACAAGAACCTTCCCTTCATCCTGAAGAAAAAAATCCACAAGAACCTTCTCAAAATTCACATAAGAAGAATAAACAAGAACCTTCTGTTCTTGCTGAAGGGGAGAATCCACAAGAACCTTCCCTTCATTCCGAAGAAAATAATCCACAAAAACCTTTACCTTCAGATGAAATCTTCCCTTTATATATTGATGACAAATTTCTGTTCTCAGATTGGTACCAAGACATTGTGAATTTCTTGATCCATTTTGAAGGCCAACATCATTCTCCAAAATCCAATGTAAAACTCTCAAACTGAAAGCAGACATGTATTGTATCATAAATGCAAATTTTTACTGGAAAGACCCATAAAATATTTTGTTATTATGTTTAACAAAATTAGAAACTAAAGGAATCATTGACCAGTTTCATACAGGATTTTGTGGACGACATTATGCTTGGAGAGCAACATCATATGAGATATTAAGGGGATTATTTTATTGGCCAACGTTGTTCTTACATGTACGAGAAAAGGTCAGAGATTGTGTTCCTTGTCAAATGTTTGCTGGTAAGCAAAAATTAGCAGCTCTTCCACTGGTTCCATCAATAGTCTCAAAACCTTTTCTCCAATGGGGATTAGATTTTGTTGGAGAGATTCATCCCACTTCAAATAATCAGCATAGATGGATCCTCACTGCAAAATACTACTTCACTAAATGGGTGGAAGTAATTCTAGTAAGAAATGCTACTGATTCAGTAGTAATCAAATTTATTGAAGAGAACATCTTATTTAGATTTGGTTGCCCAACTCAAATTTCATTGATAATGCAACAACTTTTTCTAGTGTTAAAATGATTGAGTTTTGCTAGAAATATCATATTTTGTTACATCATTCAACTCCATATTACCCACAGGGTAATGGCCTTGCAGAATCCTCAAATAAAAGTCTGGTACAGGTAATAATTAAGACTCTAGTAGATCATAAAAAGAGCTAGGACTCTCATTTAATTTATGCAGTATGGGCAAACCAAATTACTCCAAAGAGATCTACTGGAAAATCTACTTTCTAGTTAGTTTATGGGAAATATGCAATCTTCACTACCAATTTCGCCTTCCCTATTTTAAAATTCTTGCAGGATTCAACAGATGAACCTGATGATTTTTCAAGGAGAATAAATCATATTATTGAACTAAATGAAAACAGAGATGAAGTCCAATACAAATTAAAAAAGTATCAGAATAAGATGAAGACCTTGTTTGACAGAAAAGCCAGGGAAAGGGACTGTGATCTAGTTCTAAGATGGGATTCCAGGAGAGAAGAAAAGGGAAAACATGGCAAGTTTGACAACCTGTGGTTTGGACCTTTAGAAATCGCTGAAGTGAAGGGAAACAACACTTTTGTGCTACAAAATCTTGAGGGGCTATATTCCACTTATCCTGTAAATGGAAGGTTTCCCAAACATTACATTCAGTATTGAGAAGTTGAAGTAGATTTCATTACTACCATTGCAAAAACTCTGGTTTCTTTTACTTTTCAAGTTGTTAGTGTGATTTTTTACAGCAAAAGACTCCATAGCCCAAGGAGAAGGCACATGGATCTGCAAGTTCTCTGCATTCTACAGGAGAAAAAAGTCCCTAGATGGAGCCGATGTTGTAGCATTTTTTGGTTTTGGTAAGTTAAAATAAATTAGTTCAAAAAATGAAAATATTTTTCAAAAACATGTTAAGTTAGGATGTGGACAAAAATAATACTGAATAGAAATGTTAGGAAATATTTTGATAAATATGTCCATATCAAAGAAAATGTTAGAATAGATGCCCTAAAAAATGAAGGCAAAAATAAAGTGTTAGGCTAAAGAGAAAAGCAAAAAGAAATAAACTCTGAAAGTGTTGCAAATCTAAATGCCACTACTTTTACTCTGATTTACTTTTGAAAATAATATTTGTGTGCAGTTTGTTTAGATGCCACACAAGTTTATTTAATCCAATTATGCAGTTTAATCATAATTGGATTTGTTTTAAATTGATTGCCACAGGTAGAAAATAAAATTGGCTCAACAGTTTAATCTGAGTCAATGGAGAGAATAAGGTATAGAAGTAGATTATTCATGAAAAGAAATATTGGGTTGCTAGCTTAAATGCACTCTGAAAAATAAGTAATTTTTTTTAGGATAAGTAAAGGGTAAGTAGAAGAAATGTTGCAGAAATACAAGGTTGTTAAAGCATAAGCACATTTATCATGCTTGATCCAATGTTTCAGTGTGCAGGAGTAGTTATGAAAGTGAAAATATGTTCACTATTTGATTTGATTAATTTCCCCTCATTTCATTTCACCCCCCCACTGCATACTTACTAATTTCCCATTATCCCATCATTTCTTATGAAAATACCCTTTTCCCTTCATTTTCACCGTTGCCTTTTGGTTTCACACATTTTCCTAGAAAATTACCCTCAAAACTCATTCCCCTACCCAAAAACCCTTTTTCCCTAGTGTGAAACCCTTTTCCCTTGAAAAAATACCATTTCCCCTCATTTTAACCTTTTTTCCTTAATTTTAACCCTTTTCCCTAGACATTTCCCTTTGAAAATCATCCCCCGCATTACTTAATTAAATCTGCCATATGCCTAAAAAACCCATAAAACCCCTATATTCTAAGTTTTGTGTGCCCCCGCATCACTTAACAAACCTCCACGATATTCACATTTTCCCAATATATAACACCTTTTAACCCACCCCCTTGGTGCGGTTAACAAACCCCATCGCATTTAACCATGGCCCCACTCCATAAACCCGTTCATTATATTTTTAACCTGCTTTATGAAATAAATTACAAATCCATTGTAATTATCCCCTCGAACCTCGTTAATCTTCGCCCGATTTCCCTCTGTGCATTTCCACCGTGCGACATCCATTAGATCTTGCACCCCCAAATATGATGGCACACATCCATATCACATTGATTTCTTTTACGAGCTTTACCTGCCCAAGAGGACGCGATATTCGTGGTTTTGCTTGGGCCCCTTTTGGTTAAGTGGCAGCTTTACGTGAACTCGCATGCTCTCATGGAAAAATCGTCCGCTTGCCAAAAGCGGTGCGATGAACTTTAATACCTCCTCCCCACGTGGGTAGAAGCCATCCACTCTTCATTATGAAATTATGTGCCAATTCTAGCCGTTACCCATTAAAACGCCGAAGACCCTCATTTTCACTCTTTTCACTCGTTTTTTCACTGAAAGCCGCCTAAGCCTTCTTGTGCCGCCCTAAGCATCTGCAACCCAATTTCACCATTGTTTACCTTCTGAACAGGCTTCGGACTCCATCCACAAACTTTCCTGTTCCCTAAAACCATTATCACCTCACTACCAACTTGTGTTTTTATTAATAAATTGTTTTATTTTGCAGGTGATTAGAAGGCCAGAAGCCTAGATAAATAGTTTTGATACAAGTTCCAAAACCTGTTTACCCCAAGATTCACAAAGAAATCTACTCAAAAGGCTTTATTCAGAAGGAAAAGACAATTATACGCAAAGCAGAAGAAATCATTTACACAGAGGCAGTGACTATTAAAATAGAGATAAATCAACAACAACATATCACATTTTCACATGAAGTCAAATAGGTCTTTAGTGAAATTCACTTTTACTAAAGACACAAATGCAGGATAAGAGTAAAAAATACTAGATGATGGGAATTACTGTGACTAGTAAAAGTAAAAGCAGGTGACAGAGCATTCATGGTAAAAGACTAAACATAGGAGACATATAAAGAAATACAAGTCAAAGTGTATCAGATGAAAATTCATAAGTAAATATGACATCCAACGTGAAAATAAAACAACATTCAACTTTTGGAGGAATAGTCAGCCAATTTCAACAATTTTCAGTTTTTCAGCGATTGTCACCAACAACGCAACATCAAAATAGTGCTAGATCAACTAGTAGTCTTATTTTGATTTTATAATAATCTATTTTTGTAAAAATAGTTTAGGATATTTTCTTAGTTCTATTGTTGTATAAATAACTCTCTTCACCAGTTATTAAGGGTTGCACCCTTGAAGAAGCATTTGTAAACATTTGATGTACTTGACATTTCTGGATCATTAATACAAAGAAAAGGATTTTGAATTCTGTTTTACACAGTTTGTGTTTCCTTTAAGTTTTTCCAGTATTACTCATTATGTTTTTCTTCATATTCTTATGTCTTACAGAGATGAATAGGTAGGAATAATTGGGTTTCAATCTATTCCTATAAGTTTTTGAAGTTATAATCTATAAAGAGAATGAATTAATGGACTGTTTGTTTAATTAATTCCCTCTGAATCAATAAGTCATCATCATCTTTTGTAAGATTAAGCATATTCTCTTAAACTTTCTGAAGACAATTTAAAGGTTTTCATACTTATGATTATTTAATTTTCAATTTGAAAACTGTGATAATCATATTATTTCTCTATTTCTGCTCGCCACCATACAAGCTATATCACTGTGTGAAATTTTATAGCAGCCCTCTGCTTTGATATTAATATTATTCGCAAGGTTAGGCATTACAGTGTTACATCTATTTCATACATTGGTCCTCCAAATTAAAACAAAACCCCCTAAACAATTATCTTAGATGCTCTTGCATTGGTGGGATGTCTTCATGCCGCTCTTCAAACTTGTCGATAACTTTCTTGACCTCTAGCTCACCTACAGTTCTCTTAAACATTTTTGACTCATTAAATATAACATCCATGCTTCTAATAATTTTATGTTTGACTGGATCCCATAGAAGATAACCAAATTCTTCATCTGCATATCCTAGAAAAATGAATTTCATAGATTTATCATCTAGCTTAGTTCTATTTTCTTTGGGAATATGTATAAATTCCTCACATCCAAAGATTTTCAAGTGAGAATAATTCAACTTCTTACCAGTCCAAACTTCTTCAGGGATACTACCATCCAAGGCTGTAGTTGGAGATCTTTTTATAATGTAGTAAGCGGTCCTGACTGCTTCAGCCTAAAAATTCTTCTCCAAAACAGAATTGAATAACATATTTCACACCTTTTCCATAATGGTGTGATTCATCCTTTTTGCAGCACCATTTTGTTGAGAAGTACCAGGCACAATCTTCTTATGCTTTACATCAAACCTGTTACAATATTCCTTGAATGTATTTGAGAAATATTTCCACTATTATTTGTTCTCAAGCACTTGAGCAATTTGTTAGTTTCTCTTTCAACAACAACATGGAATTTTTGAAATATTCCAAACACTTCACTTTTACTTTTCATAGGATAGGCCCAAACCTTCCTAGATGCATCAGTTATAAATGTTACAAAATATGATGCTCCTCCTAATAACTTGATTTTAACGGGCCCAAACACATCTGAGTTGACCAATTCTAACACATTTTTCTTTTTGTCATGGCCATCTCTAAGGACTGAAACCCTTCTTTGTCTACCATATATACAATTCTCACCAAGATCAAGATCGTAGGATTTCAAACCTGGCAATAAATTTTTACCAACAAGGATTTTTAAGCCCTTCTCGCTCATGTGATCCAAGCGCTTATGCCACATATCTGTTGAATTTCCTTCTTTTATGACAATAACCAAATCTAGTTTTCCTATCAATGATTTCAATGTGTATAATGTTCCTATCTTGGGTCCTTTGGCCACGACCAATTCTCCTTTGCTAATTTTCCAGCCTCCTTTTCCAAAGCTTGTGGAATAGCCTTCATCATCCATTCGTCCCATAGAGATCAAACTCATGTGCATTTTTGGTACATGTCTGGCCTGTTTCAACAATATATCTTGTCCATCATTCATGTTGATCTGGACATTTCCCACTCCTACAATACTACAAAAATGATTTCCCCAAATGGACTCTACCATAATCACCAGGATTATATGCAACAAAACTATCTTTGCATAGGGTTACATGGGGAGATGCCCTAGAGTCAAGGATCCAATCAAAGCTACTGCTAGAAGTATATATACATGCATCCTCTACTGAAACAGTAAACAACACATCACCATCTGTGGCTACAGTAGTAGTCTCACCTTCATTTGTGTTCGATGACTTATGATTTGTACTGGTTGGTCTCTGATCCTTTTGTCCTTTCTTCCCAAATCGACATTCTTTCTTCATGTACCCAGTTTTTCCATAATGAACGCAGATGATCCTTCCCCTCCTTGATTTTTATCGGCCTCTTGATCTCAATCGCCCTTGTTGGCCTCAATCAATTCTCCTACCAAAATCAAATAGAGCTAGAGCTTCTCCTCCCTAGTTTTCCGCAATTTACTTGCGTCGCAGCTCCTCATTCATTAAACTATTTCCGACAACATCAAATTTCAAGGTCCCTGCAGTTGTTGAAGTGCTCATAGCTACAATTAAATTTTCCTAGCTATCTGGCATAGAGCGCATTAACAAAATGACTCTAATTTCATCATCTAGAATGATTTTAACGGAGGCAAGCTAATTAGTAATAATATTAAATGCATTGAAGTGCTCAGCAATTGAAGCACCCTCCTTCATCTTGAGATTATACAGCTTCTTCATCAAGAACACTTTTTTTGATGTTGTGTTCTTCTCATATATATCATGGATCTTTTTCCATAATCCTTCTACTGTCTTTTCTCTTGACACATTGAAATACACATTTTTTGCTAGATATTGGTGGATTGTTGCAATCACCTTTCTATCTAGCTTATTCCATTCTTCATCCGTCATCGATGAAGGTTTCTTTGTTGTGCCCTCAATAGGCAAATATTGATCCTTCAAAATCAATATATCCTCCATCTTTGTTTTCCATAGGGCAAAATTAACCCTCTTCAACTTCTCCATATTTGTAACTTTTGTCTCCATTGTTAATAAAATACATGCCCCAAAAGAAAAATCTCCACTTAAAAATAAAATTTTAATTATTACCCCTTTTACCAAAATCAATATCCTTTTAAATCTCTCTCTTTTTCTTTTTTTAAACCTTAATTCTCTCGCCCCTTAAAAAAAGACTTGATTACTCCTTTAAAACAAACAATTAACCTGTACAGTGATGTGCGGTTTAATGGTGGGTCTCCTCGGGCGAAGCCCAGGAGACCTCGGTTCAAATCTCACGGAGTACAGTGACCTGTTATGGTGGCGGCTAGAGGGGCGGACTCCCCACCCGTCTGAGTCTGCTCTTGCTAAAATCATAGGATCTTAGTATACCCGATCTACAGGTGGTTGGTTATACTCTTGGTGTTATAGTGGCAGCTATGGTGTTATAGTGGCAGCTATGAGGTTTGATCCCAGGTCTCCCCTGGATCAAGCTTGATAGTTACCGATTCACCATGTGTTAAAAAAAAAAAAACAAACAATTAACCTCCTTCCTTTAATAAACTATACTTCTATGTTAAAAAAAAAAAAAAAAAAAACCGTAAAATCCAACCTTGAAAATGTGTGAGGCCATAATAATAAATTAAAGAAAAAAACTTTCCACTCACAATCACACATACATGCTCTTTTGAAAACTTATGACATATCATTTCACCCATACATGCTTATTTGAAAAGCTTACAACATAACATGGAACTCCACCTTTCGGCACTCGCTCTCGGCGCGTTTCACCATATGTCCACGTCCTTTTTTTCTTGCAACAACTGTGTTTTAGTTTCCGCATTCCTATATGTGGATCTCCGCTCTCTTCTTTTCAGTGATCAATCTTTCTGATGGTTTTTGTAGTATTCGATGTCATGGTCTCCTGCATCAGGACCTTCCATCGCTATACTACTCTTTCTCCATAGAATTTACAATGCATAGGCTTCATACAACAACGTTTTTTCCAGAGAGCTTACAACACGCAGGCCTCATACAACAACATTTCTCCACAGAGTTACAGGACCACGAATTTCTTCATGTGGAAGTTAAGCAGAGTCTAGGGCACAAATAACCACAGAGAACAACCAAAGAGCTCTCTGCTTACTGCATCTGATACCAGTTGATAGACACAAAGGGCAACAACAACATTTTTTCAGACAATAGAAGAGATAAATTGACAGCAGAAGAGATAAAATGAATAATTGGATAACATAAATCACTTATGATTATACAACAAGCCTTGTCCTTCACTTGCCTTGTTCAGGCTGAGAAAATATAAATTTATAGAGGTTGAAGGAGGATCTAGAATTCTACATGTGATTCAGATGAAGATCTAAAAATTTATAGAGGCTGAAAGAGGATCTAAAATTCTACATGTGATTCAGATGAAGATCTAAAAAATTAATGGTGGGGTGGTAGGTTTGACGAGGATGTGGCGGTGTGGCGGTGAAGGCTGAAGCTGACGAAGACAACGGAGTGTCGGGGAGTCGACGCTAGAATTAACACAGTGTGCATCGGTTTGGCTTCACGCTTAACATTCGAAATTAGAAAATGGGTCTGACTCCCTGTTGTTCACAAGTTGGTTTGCAGAAAGGATGTCCAAGGAGGATAATATCCTCACTAGAGAAAGTAGGTCATTGCCTGCTATATCAAATTTCAATAAATTTCAGCTTTGACTCAAAACAAATGAGGTAAGTGGAAAGAAAACAACATAGTAAAATATACTTTAATGACATGCATGTAGGCTATAGCGTGATGATGCTTGAATGGTGAATCCAATTCGAATTTAAATTACATCTTAACCCAATAAAATATACTTTAATGACATGCATGTAGGCTATAACATGATGATTCTTGAATGGTGAACCCAATTTGAATTTAAACTACATCTTTAAGATATTTTCCTCTCCCTATAAATTTTAATTGAGGATGACTCTATAACCTATAAATACAGAGTGAAATGATGAATATCCAAATAACAACTCATTGGTTAATTTCATCATTGAGGTATTGTTTGGTCAATAGGTCGTAGTTATCTTAGTATCACTGCAGGCACCTTGTTCATTATTGGTGGATTGGTGGTGTAAAAGTTGGAACTGTCCATTTGGCTTGTTTCAAAATTTAAATTGTGTAGGATATGATATACACACAATGTATTTTAAAGTATTTACTATGATAGTATCTCAAACTAAATGATGAAATAGGTAAGGCTTTAACATTAACAAATTAAAAGGGTTAAAACTTTATTTCTACATATAATTATGAAGAACATTTCAATATAAAAAAGAAAATGTTAGATTTTAAAGTTTTTTTAATTAAAAATATTACATGTATGTTTAAGATTTAACTCTTTAATAAAAAGTTTTGATTAAATCTATTAAATTACTTTCATTTTATAAATAAGAATTTGTGATTATTTACATTATTAAAAAGTTTTAAATCACATTTGTTTTTCTGAGTTGCATGAGTATCCTATGCCTATCAATGTTCATAGGTCATTTAACTTATTTATATGGTTTGTTTGCTAGATTAACTTGTGATTTCAGTCGCTGCTACCATTTCAAAAATCCATAAAATTTCCACAAGCAAAATAAATATATGTACAAATGAAACGAATTATTGAATACAACGTATGCATTGATCACGACAACCAACAAAGAATTTTTTGAGTATGAATATAGTTTATTAAATTATGCAGTAGGTGTATCCCTCTCAAAATATTAATCTTCTTTCTGGTTCGTAATGTCCTTGTGAACACTAAATAAAATACCAAAAAATAAAGATCACATACATATGCAAATCACGTCTTTCCATTAATGGTAGATGAAAGTACATATCATAATTTAGAGAAATCCTTGTGGTTTACGCCATATTTTTATGCTCACAAAGGTTGGGGCATAAATGATTGTGATGAAAGAAAAAAGATAGCAAAATTAGTAATTTAAAGGAATCAAGATATCTTTCCAATAAAGATTGACAATAAATTCGAAGATGGTGAATATAAAATATTGTGAGGGAAGAAAGAAGATAGCATATAATGAAATTAATAATTTAAAGAAATTCCAGAGATTGATAGCAAATTCCAGAGATGGTGCTTCATCATTGGTTAGAAATAATTTTCAAAAATAATATGTATAATCTTGTAGGTATTCATTATATAGTTAGTTATAAAATTGAGAACATCGAATGCTTAAAAAAAAATCCATAAATTATTATTGGTTAAGAATTTGACAAATAAGGCATATTTTTGAATGCAAAATTTACTTAAATAAATCATGAGTGACAGGCCATTGAAATAGTTGTTGTAACTATGCCTTCTATATTGACTTTGTGAAAAAAGGAAAGAAATTACTCAAAAAGCTAAAGTAAGAAAATTTAATTTAGTTTATCTATATGCCAATGTAATAAAAATTTAAGAAAATAGTATGTTGTTGGTAGCTTTTTAGGAGAAACCATAAATATTACTATAAAGACATATTTGTAGAAGACATGTGACTTATCTAAATTTTTAAATACAATTAAATTTCATTATTTAGAAATTATTGAAAAGATAAACTTGTCCATAGTCATGAATTGTGATATGTAACAATTCCAATGTATATAGTGATTTTAGTAATACATGAAAGTAAACATAAAAACTTTGTATTGATGTTTTATAATACAGTTACAAAAAATTATGTTCAAATTCTTACAGTGAATTTAAATGGAATATTCCTTGATCTTTCTTATTTCAATTCTCCAAAATTATTTAATCCAAGTTACTACGAATAAAAGGTATACCACTCACTACAAATAAGAGGGAAAAGAAAATTAGTTACATGCATTTATTTGTAGTTTTATATAAATTATAATGAATCATTCTCATATGAAAAAAATTTGTGCCATAGAAATACAATTTTTAAACATATCAAAATACAATTTTTTAAACATTTCAAAATATAATAATATGTAAATACAATTTTTTTAAACATGTAAGTAATAATATAATGATATGTAAAAAAAAAAAAATCAAGATAAATTATACAGCTTGAGTAGCTTAATAACTAAGAACGTATTTTTCCTTTTAAGAGCTGTTAGATTCCATTCTAAAAAGCGTTACACTGTGTATAAATTCTGGAAATATCAGTTGCTTCAGTGTGTTGAACCAGGGAAACAGCAGCAACTCATGCAACTAATGGAGATTGTGTTGAACCAGGGAACGATATATGTACTTTCGGCTGTTAGGGGTTTATGTTTGATGATTCAGAAGAACCAATTGGTTTGTTGATCATTGTCGAAGAGTATTTTGAAATTAGTAAATGGATCTGCCTCTCTGTTGTTCACACTATAGCTTGATCATGATATTAGTTGTTTTTCTTTTTCATAGAAGTAGCCAGACACATTTGGCCTGTTTGCATGTATACACTGGTGCAACTAGGATAATTTTGAGTGACCTTTTTGCGAAATAATCAGAGATAATACAAAAACAACATAATATATAAAGAAAATAACACGTCTTTTATAAATTGTTTTGGATTTTTTTGTGGAAGAAATAGTTTGTAATAATAGATTTATTATTTTATTTTAGATGGAAAGGTAAATTGTAATGAAAATATGATATGTTCAAATTTGTTAATGATTATATCAAATCAATTTTATAACAGAGTGCAGTTTAATCTAATTACTTCAGTATTTTTTGTATTAAATTTGATTTGAGAAGATTAACTTAGTTTTCATATTTTTGTTAAAGTCTGAATAGAAAAGTCAGCACCAACTGAACATATGGTTGACTAATTATTATATCATCTAAGAGGACACATTTTTCATACATGGTTCATCAACCATTTCACGTTCCTTCTCAAGCTAATATGCAAGAATACCTACCACCTTAGTACCTATTCAAGTGGTCTATTCAACAACTTGATCATATATAACTCTATGTGGCACTTCACTACAACATGTATGCATGAATAATAGGTCTTATGACAAACTAGCATGTAAATATACTTGTCACCCTTGCACCTATTCAAACAATTCATTCCACAACTTATCCTCGATTCTTTCTATTCATGAGAAGAATAACATCATGTGCTATCGTGCTACAACATGTATGAATGAATAATAAGTCTTACAACAATATTTACTAATACATCTTTCTTATGACTAAGATTTACAACTTGGACCAAAAATTCTAGGGTGTGCATAACATGTTGGCCTCTTCATGAAGGCTCAACACCATCATCCTATTTATATTATCTCATCCATGCAAGTACACGACCTTTCTCTCACTATGTATCAAGCATGTGCTAATCTATAATTTGCATTTATCCCTTAACCTCCACTCAAGAAACATATATTATGCTCATATCACCTTGACTTAGCTTTCAAGCCTCATTTGCACTCACAGTCTCTCATCAACCTAGGTCGCATCCATTCAATAGACACCACTCTTCTCTACCCATGTACAACCTCTGCCACATAGGGTGCTCTTCCCTTAACTCTTACACCACTATTATAAACAAAGACATAAATAAAAATTATAATAACAACAAATAAAAATAACAACACATGGACACCATAAGAAGCCCTAACAAGAAAACCAACTCCAAATAATAGATTTATTATAATAAATCTAACACCCTAGTCATAGGTTGCACTAGATCGCTAGCAATGATGCAAAAATTTTTACAAAAATCTACTAAGCTTAGTGCAAAGCCCCACTTGGCAACCTAAGTCTTATAGCAACAAGAGATTGGCCACCACAATCACCTCAGTGGTTTCTCTCCAGCTATTTAGTGGTGAATTGAATTCCAAAAGGGAGGCTTCCTTATACATATCACTTAAGGATATTTAATAAAGAAAGGTTTTATGGTGATGCAAGGTCTAATGATTGGAGGAGAGGTACCAACGAAGCCTAAAAAGACTAAGATATAAGGTTCTCAAAGCTCAAATAAACTTCCTTAAGACTAATGTAATTTAGAGGAGTGATTTTATAAGTTAGTGTTTTTAAAGTATGTAGATTTAGAGAACACGATGGCATATAGCAGGACCTAAAGATATTAGATCAATGATAGATCAATAGTGAAACAATTCTATCAAAGGGGAAAATTTGTTTGAAGGAAAACAATGTAGGTTTATGGTTGAAACATGCATAAAACAACAATAAATATGATGGTGTAAACCCTATTTTAAGGTTATTTAATCAGGTGCTCAAAATTATGCTCAACAATCAAAGTGTTAGAATTTTTTAAACTTAGGTTCAAATTAAAGAGCTCGTCATTTTGAATCCATTAGTGCAAATGGCACTCAAATTTGAGCTCGTATGCAGAAGTTAGAGCAAGTCAAAGTTCAAGTTTGACTTGTCTACATGATAGGATTGGATGATGTGGCAAGGTCTTCAGGGAATGAGGAGGTTCCAAGTGGTAGGCCACCATTGGCTCCCGCATATCGCTGCCCACCAGTTCTTCACTGATTGTGATAAGTTCCCAGATGCAATATATTTATCGGTTCCATTTTATAGTGTCATCGGGTTCGTTGATATCGCAAACGCAAATCACTCATTTTATTCACAAACCATAAGCCCATAGCACTTGCCGACTGTGATTTGTGATAGGATCAGGCGACATGTTATGGCCTGCCGAGCGGCAAAATTCTCGCTCGCTTAGCGGATATTGGAGCGGAAATGTGGGTTCTTGTGGGTGTTGGAGCAATTTGTGGAACAAATAGTGGGAGAACTAGGAGAATTCATAACTTCTCTAGTTTTCCACCAAATTGGTTGCAAAAAGAAACTAGATAGCCATTTTTTTAGTATTTTGAACTCATTGAGACAGGTTTTAGAGGCATTTGAGTATTGTAAACACACTTTTTTTTGTAATTTTGAGCATAATAGAGAGACCCAAGCATTGGAAGTTGGACCAAGGAGAAATAGCCCAAGAGGGGTGAAGACCTCATTAAATCTCTATGTTGTGTGTTGTATTTTGATGTTCTTTGTTGTTATTTTGTTATTGTTCAGCATATGTTTTATGTTCGATTATTTATAACATTTACATAATAAAATTTCATGGGAATCAATTAATTAAGCTAAAATGATTAATGGTTAAGAATTCAATAAGAAAATAATAAACATCTTGGGTTTTATTATAAATGGAGAATTAGCACAACATTACTAATCTACTCAATTTCAGATCAAGTTGGTATCAGAGCATTCGTTTTTTCTTACTAGATTTGCTTATGTAAATAAGGAGTATTGTTTGCTAGTTGTGTATCATGCTAACAAGGTTAAAACTCAAAAGAGGAGAAGGGAAGCTGGTTGAAAGCCTTGTAGTTGGCTCAAGTGGAAGAAGAGTAAGGTTTCCAAAGTCTTCTACACGAGTATATCCTCAAGTTGCAAAAGTTGCAGTTTATTCTTCAGATACCATGTCTCATGAAGGAAAAACTACCATGACCGATGATGAAAGAACATTCAGAAAGGATTTTTTTGATATGAATGAGATGGTTAAGGTCCTCTATGAAGAGAGGAATAGAAGATTACAAGAAGAAAGTTCCAAACCTCCCAATGGAGAAGGTTCTTCAGGAGAAGGTAATGGAAAAAGAGGTAATGAGAATGGAGACAAACCTCCACCCTCTCCACTATCTTCTTCATCTTCTTTTTCACAAGCGTCTTCACACTCTTCCACTAATACAACCCTTACTCATACTCATCATCATTCTTCAAAAGGAGCTGGAAAATCACCTCTACTTAAACTATATGTTAAATTCGAGTTACCCATGTATAATGGTCAAGTGAATGTAGAGAAGCTTGATAATTGGATTCGTCGGTTGGAGGTCTATTGCAGGATTCAGAACCTTCAAGAGGATGATATCAAAATTTAGTTGGCTTCATTGAGAATGGAGCATGCAACACTCATTTGGTGGGAATCAAGGACTCAAGATAAGATCAAAAAACATGGTAAGATCTCTACTACTTGGTCTAATTTCATTGCTGCTATAAAAATACAATTCTACCCTTTAGCTCATATGAAAAAAGATATCATGAATTGGAAAAATTTTAGACAGTTAAGAGGTCAAAATGTGTAAGAGTATACTCAGGAGTTTAGGAGAAGAGCTCTTATGCTAGGAGTAGACTTGTAGTCACAACATACTTTGTTGAAATACATAGGAGGTCTTCATAGCTATCTTCAACACACCATTCTTATGTTTAATACCACGAATCTTGATGAGGTCTATGTTCAAGATACACACCTCGAAGCAAGAGGGAAAAATGTATAAGAAGAAGGTAAGAAGAAGCCATTCCAGAGTGGTGAAAAAGGAAAGAAATCTAAAGGAAAGTAGAAGAAAAATGCTTTTGTTAAGAAAGAAGGGAAGAAACCCATGTGCAAGAATTGTTCCAAAGAGGGTCATGATGAAGTGCATTGTTGGAAGCTTCATCTTGAATTAAGACAAAAGAAATTTAACAATAAAGGGAAATAGAAGACAAAAATTGTTGTACAACAAGACTTGGGTTCTGACTCAGGTGATGAAACAAAGATTGCAGCCACATTCACTAAAGGAAAAACCATGGCAAAAACAAGCAAAGAGGAAGTCGTGGCAAGCACCAACGCAAAAAATAAATCCAACAATGCTTCAAATGAAAAAAAAAGAATTGAGTTGTTCCATATCAAATTTATTTCCAAACACACCAAGATTGATACGTTGTTTGACAGTGGATCCCAGACAAATTTAATTTCTACAGAATTGGTCAAGAAGTTGAATCTAGAAACCGTGCCTCATCATAAATCGTATATGTTGGGTTGGATAACCAAGGATGCAAATATTCAAGTCACAAGGAAATGTGTTTTCAGGTTTGCTATTACTACCAATTTCGTTGATGAAGTCGAATTAGATGTAGTGTCACTGGATATTTCTAGAATTGTGCTGGGAAGCCCGTATTTGTATGACTCGAAAGCCATTTTCCATAGATTTGAGAACAAATATCATTTGTTCAAAGATGGAATGGAGTATATTGTGAGAGCACATCGTAGAAAGATTAATATGTCTTTAGCAAGCGCAGGGCAAATGAAGCGACTAGTCAAGTCCAGAAAGAATCTTGTGCTCCTTATGATCAAGGAGAAGAATGACACGAAGCGTGAATCCTTTGCAAGTTATGACGTGAAGCATAAAGACAAATTGGTTGATGTGGTCAATCAATACGGAGATGTGTTTCAAGAACCAAAGGGATTTCCACCAAAAAGAGGAATTCAACACGAAATTTAGTTACAACAAGATTGTCCACTCCCAAATATCAGTATGTATTGAATGTCAATTCTGGAAAGTTTAGAAATTAAGAAACAAGTCTAGGAATTGTTAGATAAAGGTGTAATTCATCCCTCTACTTCGCCATGTGGTTCACCAATTGTTTTGGTACCCAAGAAATATGGAATCTTGCACATGTGTGTGGATGATCGAGCTTTGAATAAATTACCATAAAGAATCGATGCCCACTACCCAGAATAGATGATTTGCTAGATCAGTTGAAGAATGCAAAATATTTCACTATATTAAACTTGAGAAGTGGATATCATCAAGTTATAATAGCTGAGGAGGATATTTGGAAGATTTCTTTTAAAACCAAACAGGGATTGTTTGAGTGATTGGTTATGTCTTTCGGACTTTGCAATGCACCATCTACATTCATGAGAGTTATGAAAGATGTTTTAAGATCCTTTCTTGATGAGTTTGTAATTTTCTATTTAGATGATATTTTGATATTCCACAAATCATGAGAAGAGCATGTCAAGCATGTGAGGAAAGTGTTGGGTGCCTTGAAAAAAAGAACAATTATTTATGAAGATGTCTAAATGTGAATTCAGGAAAACTTCCTTACTGTATTTGGGCCACATAATTGGAGGAGCTGAGCTGAAGATTGGCCCCTCTAAAGTTTTGGTCATTGTGAATTGGCCAATACCCAAATCAGTCACAAAAGTAAGGAGTTTTCTGGGAGCAGTGAAATGCTGGAGGAAGCTCATTGCCAATTTCTCTTCCATAGCAACTCCACTACATGCTTTGACCGGCGTGAAGGTTTTCCTCCAGTGGGGAGGCAAACTGGAAAAAAGCATTCGATGCTTTAAAGCAAAAGAACAGTTCAGCCCCAGTTTTAGCATTGTCGGATCTGAAACAACCATTTGAAATACAAACAGATGCAAGTGACTATGCCATGGGTGCAGTTCTTTTATAGCATGGTAAGCCCACTTCATTTCATTCTAAGATTTTTAATGGTGTTGTTATTAACTATCCTACATATGATAAAGAGTTTTATGCATTGGTGTAAAGTGTGAAGAAATGGAAGCATTATTTGTAGAAATTTTGAATAATAAACACATATTCAATGGAGCTTATCCTGATCATGTACTATTGCGGAATACATACACAATACATAAGCTCCTCTACGTTGATCATCAATATAGCAGCATCAATAACAATAAAACATCAAGAGCATGCACACATTAACACAGTATGTAACCGGGGAAAGCTTACAACTGAAAACCCCACACTATCTGTATATTAATGATTGAGAACATGTAACATTACAATAGTCAATAATTCTCACAAATATCCAACATTATCTCCACCTGTTACACACAATACAACTCAGATCTAATCTCCAAATCTATTCCACTGCTTGTCTGCCTCCACTGCTCAATACCTGCACAAGAATGGATAAGAATGGTTGAACCAAACTCGTATTTACCTCAAAAGAGCCACTCACACTGGGAATCACATGAACAGAGGCTATAATCACTTGGTATTGGCCAATTCTCATTGGCATAACTCAATCCCATTGATTGTGCAAATCCTCATGCACAACTATAGTCACAACTGATAGCAATCTGATCCTCTAACACTTGTCCCTGCTGAACTGAACATGCACTAACATGAAACTGAGTTAAATGATGTATTCTTTAGTTGCATTATGAGTTAATAATTAGTTAACAACTCATCATTAGTCTATTTGCAGTTAGACTAATTACAACTAGTTTAACCAAGTCAAACTGAACACAACTCCATCAACTCCACAATCAACTCCACCAAACTCAACTGATTGAGTTCTAAATGAAGTCATGCATGCAAAAAATCAACTAACCCACAAAGAAAGCGTATTTCCTTCTGACAGCTGCATGTGCCACATATGTAGCTCAAACTGAAGTGCTTCAAGAGAATAAGATAAAGTTTATAGTCTAAATATTATTATAAGACAATAATATTTGACTTTTCTATTTTTGACAGCCAGTCTAAAAATAGACTTTGATCACTCCTGCTGTGATCACTCCTACTGTGATCATCCCTGCTGTGGTCACCCCTGTTGTGATCATCCCTGTTGTGATCCAAAAATAGAACTTGCACCATAATTGCGGCCCACTTAATGAAGGCGACTCTTTTCACTAAGCTCCATCATCTTGTTGCAATCTCAACACGTCGCAGTGATAATATACCTCGCACCTGTCTTTCCTTGAGGCTGAATAGGTCCTACAAAATCGATTGCCCACTTTTCGAAAGGTTGCAATTTCATTTGTGGATTCAAAGGAATTTCATCCTTCCGCAATGGCTTAACTGTTCTTTGACATACATCACATGCATGGAAATATGCTTTTCAATCCTGATGAAGGGTTGGCCACCACAACCTTGTGCGTAGAATTTTTTGCTCGGTTGCTCATTCTGCGTAATGTCCTCCCGCTGTGCCCCCATGAGTGTTTGCGAGGATGCTGATTCTTTCAAACTCAGGTACATATCTTCGTAGTATCTCATCATTCCCCATCATATATAGATGCCCCGCAATGACAGAGAAATCTGTCGCGCACACCACTAATTCCTTCTTCTGCTGGATAGAGTATCCTTCCGGCGCAGTTCCAATTGTTAGAAAGTGAATTATATCTTCAAAATGTCCATCCGCTACGTGCACAACAAAAGGCTACGCGTCAGGTAATCCTTCCTCGAAACTAGTATGTTCCTCCCCTGTCTCGATGCACGATAGGTGATCTGATCCCACGTTCAATCGTCCAACCTTCACAACAACTTCAAAGTCGTACTCTTGGAACAATAAAAGCCATCTGCAGATGCGCCCCCCCAAGACAAGCTTATTGACCAGGTACTTTAGCACGGAATGATCTGTATACATCTTAAAGTGGCCTCCTAGCAAGTAGTGTTGATACTTCTGGAGCGCATACACCATAGCTAGTCCCTCGCGCTCAGTGGTTGAATAGTTCTTCTCTACTTTAGATAATCTGTGACTTGTGAACGCAATAGGGTGATCCAAACCTTCTCCACCATCCTGTGTTAGTACTGCCCCCAGTGCTATACATGATGTGTCAACATGGACATGAAACTCTTTCTTCCAGTTCCGGAAGACAAGAATCGGCACAGTAACCATCTTTTCTTTAAATATATCCATTCTTTTCTTATAGTCATCGTTCCAGAAGAACGTGACATCCTTCTTCAACATTTTTTCCATTGGCACGGTGATCTGGGCATAGCCTTTGATAAACTTTCTGTAATACCCCGTATGTACCAGAGTAGCGCGCAGCTATTTCACACTTCTTGGTGCTTCCAAGTTGAGAATCACCGCGATCTTCGCGGGGTTTACCATCAGCCATTGTTTGTAAACTACATGCCCTAATAAGTTCCTAAAAGGAATAAGAAACACACACTTCTTAAGGTCGAGTGCTATTTGCTATCTATGATAGGTATCCAACATTAAGCGCAAGCTCGCTACATGGCGCTTAACCAGCCCAAATATAGTCCAGTCATCAAAATAGACCTCCAAGAACTTATGAACATATTCCTTAAACATTGCAACAACCACGCGCGAAAAGATGGCCAGCGCATTCTTCAATCCAAACGACATGACAATATATTGAAAGCAACCCCACTAAGTCATGAAGGTTGTCTTGTTCCTATCCTCCGGCACGATTTTGATCTGGTGATACCCTGAGAACCCATCAGTAAAGAATATGCTTCCTGACCACCTACATTGTCGAACACTTCATCCATGAATGGAGTTGGGAAGGGATCATGCACGTAAGCATCATTCAATTTTGAGATCCACGCATATCCTTATTTCATCCTTCTACATCTTCTCTTGTACCACCATTGGGCTTAACCAATCGAATTCTTCCACGGGCTCAATGATGCCTACTGCAAGCATTTTGTCTAGTTCTACGCAGACCTTCTCCTTGTATTTCGGATTTAAGTGATAAGGCCTCTGCTTAACTAGCTTTGCGTCAGGTTTTAACGTGATCTTCTTTACCCCTAAATCTCTGATTATTCCTTTAAAATTCGTAAACTTGGTCGGGAATAAGTCCTGATATTCACGGAGTAATTCAGTGACCTTATCCACCGTCGCATCATCCCAATAGTCTCCGATCTTCGCGAATTTGGGCTCCACCTCCGTACCAATATTCACCTGCTTAGTCTTTACCAACGTGGTTATGTCAGGGTTCTCAATCTATGGTCCTTGAATGTCGCGGTGGCCTTCCGTCTCTGGAATGTTAATTTTCCACGGATCTTCATCCTCTTCTTCAGCAATTACATTATAACATTCCAGCGCGCAACTCATCTGAGTAGCCCATTCAGGCTGCTCCAGGTCTAAAGGATCCTGTGGAATCCTAAAGATGGCGGCTTTTACTTCTTGTAGCGCTTCTTCAATACAGTCAAACCCATCCTCAAAACTGAAGGTCATCATGAACCCTTCGTGTAGGATATCCCATTCGTCGGCCCCATGGCGAAGCTCTGTTTCTATATCCCAGTTCATCGATATAACATCTAGGGTATGATAGAACAGGTGCACCCATTCAAGTTGTGGCTTTTCTCCATATGCATGCGCCCACTTAGCCAGATGTGCACGCGGATCATCCCGTCCATTGTATTTGTCTATCAGTCACACCCTAGGCTTCCCAAAACATCTGCGCATCATTCTCCTACATTCGCGCCAATCATCAAAACTTCCCTTGTGTGTATCCCACCATTTCGTGGGCGTAGCGCGCAGTACCCAGTCCAAGGCGTCAAAGCTTCTTCTTCTTCTTCTTCTTCCTTTTTTTTTTTTTTGGAACCTCTCTTTCAAATGCATCCAAGAAGGTATCAACCTCATTCAGACCATCATAAGTAGGAAGACCTCTTACTTCTGTCGACACGTAGCACAGCGACCTTGTCATCATATTGCAATTCAGCGTAGTTACCTCATGTAACCGATTTTGCCATCGCTCTACTTCTTCTTCTTCTTCTTCTTCCTTTTTTTTTTTTTTGGAACCTCTCTTTCAAATGCATCCAAGAAGGTATCAACCTCATTCAGACCATCATAAGTAGGAAGACCTCTTACTTCTGTCGACACGTAGCACAGCGACCTTGTCATCATATTGCAATTCAGCGTAGTTACCTCATGTAACCGATTTTGCCATCGCTCTATTTCTTCATCAAAAACTGAAGTGCAGGAGCTCTCTCGCTCCCATGTAATCCACCCATCTACGGTGGGATTCACCCAATCTTGATCTCGCACTGTTATCTTATAGATACAGTCCAAATCGTCATCACTTTCATAGTTGCAAACCAATTTCATATAGCGCGATCCTTAGGCAGGGTCCAGGGGTACAATTACGCGTGATGACTTATTCTCAAAGATCATTTTCCGCTTCTTCAGATTAATTACCCCATTCATATCAGTATCCCAATTAATTCCCAAGAGCACGGGGTAGGGATTGCTATCATCAACAATCTCTATCACTCTGAAATCTGCCAGCACGCTTGCTCCCTCAATATCCACATTTATTCCATGCAATCGCCCCATGAGTATAATTTTCTGTTGGTTCGCCATCCTCAGCTGAATTGGAGACCATTGCAACATAGGTCACCCCATTCGCTCCCAAGTCTGTTTCAACAGAACATTCGCATTTGATCCCAAATCCAAAATGACTTGATCCATCTCATATTCTTCGATCTGCACGGTTAGCCTCATTTCTCGTCCCGTTCTTGTCTTATGTTTTCCGATCTTCCAGACTACGCATGTTTCTCCTAGCGCGGTCCCAACGCATCTATTGATGAGTTCTTGTAAACCTTTCACAGCCTTACTGTCGTGCAGTAACTTCGTACAGGTTTCCAAGAACGTTGTGAGCATAGATGGGTCCATTTCCAGCTCCGATTTATCTTTGCTTCCTAAAGTGGAGGCATCAATGAAGCTCTTCTTAGCTTCCATGAAGGTTTACCGAGTGCACTCCATATCAAACTCAGCATCTTTCGTCGGAGCTTTGTGAAACCAAGTACTCTCTTCTAGTTGTTTGCCTTTGTAATCTCCCATCGTGATTCCACTTCGGAGCACAATGTTCACGTTTGATATTCCTCGCGCGGCTCAAACCTCATCATCTATAGGTTTTGAATCGGGGGAGGGACAATCTTCTGTCTCATGATAAAATAGTGTGCAATACTTGCATGACGAGTGCATTGGATTTGTGTAATCGTGGGCATAGTGTCCTGGCCCTTCGCCATTGTAGCAAATCAATTGTTCGCGACCTCTACCAGGTCCTCCTCTGCCTCGGCCTCGTCCGCGCCCCTGAAATTCTATTCGCGCCATTCCTGCATTTTGGTCAAGGGGTCGTGTTTCGGCCTGAACTCTGTAGGTGGGATTTCTATCCATCATCAACTCATAACTTCTACAGGTACGCTTGTCATGTCCCACCGACCTGCAAAAGTTGCAGAACAACTGTTGCGAATTTTGCGTATACTTCTGTAACAATTGGCAATTGTCCGTGGCATGTTTTCCTGCTATTTGACAGATAGAACACCACAATACAGGCACCGCACTCGGTCCTGCTTGAGCTTCTGGCCTTAAAGGAATTGGTCCTCCTCCTGCGAGGTAATTCGTCAAGACCGGGTAGTGGTCTTTGTCATAACCCTGACCCTTGCATTTCACGCACCACACTTCTTCGCACAATTCTAGTCGAACCGTTATGTCCTATTTAGGACTCTGCATTTCAAGGCACAAATTCTTCAGCTACGCATGGATCTGTTGAACTCCTAGGTTGGGATCCTGCATCGAGGTCTCATGAAGCCTCATGGAATTCTCCAAAGCTTCTGCCTGAGTTGTTATCTTCTGTTGTGATAGCACACTCCTTAAATGTGGCAATAGCGAAGCTACAAACCACTCGTGATGTTTTCCATCTGTCAGATTCATATTGGCTTCGCGGATCGTACATTTTAGCCTCTGATCCAGCTCCCAAGGAGTCTCACCTGGTAGCATCGTAATCTCTTTGAATCCAATGATCGGCTACGCTTCAGACTTAGGCCTTCTAAATTCTTTATTTAGCGTTGTTTGGATATATGTGACTCTCGCATTCGGGTTATCGTTGGAGTACTTAATATACCAGGTCAGCGCGTGATCCTGTAGAGCGCTAACCAATATATCTTATGCATAAAATAGGAAATAAATACACATAAATGATAAAAAAAATTCTCTATATTATTGCTTGCAAATGGTTAAAGACTTCGACTCACCCTGCGCACTCAGTTGCAGGGGTCCATGCACTCAGTTGCAGACTACTAGGCCTCTGTGCACTCAAGTGCAGAGCCTCTTCCTACTCTACAACCCAAAACTAGACTTTACACTTTAGATCTATATCACATACATCATTGGTTCTTCGAATATGCTCTCAAACTACTTATAGCTTCGCTCTATTTATACAATCCCATGGTCCACGGACCATGGGTATATCTTCTACAGTCGACATTACATTAACAAAATAAGGGTGGACAACCCTATGAGTCTTTAACAAACTATGCGCTCCGCGCCCACAAAATGTGGAGTCTTTACATTGGAATTACAAAATTGACCAAAATCTGGGCTCTAAGCCCCAAAACTTCCCTTGGGGGATCCTACACCCAACACTATATATGAGGGAATTGTATTGCATCTATGTATATATGTATTCTGAGTGAGGAAGAGAGAGGAGATTGAGAGCGAAGAGGGAATAACAACAGATCTGTTGTAGGTTGCATCTCTTCAGTTTGCTAGATAATATAAAAGGAAGGATTGGCTGTTTCTCTGTGGACGTAGCCCAAACTGGGTGAACCACGTATATCTGTGTCTCTTTTGTTTTATGTGTTTCCTAAGTTTATATTTCTGCAATATTTTATGTGTTCCATTGCTCTGTAATATATCATTTTCTAACAGCAAGAAGAAGATGGCATGGCAAAGCTTCAATGAATGAGGGTGCACCACGTGGCAGTCCACTGGGCCCAACATATGTCTTATCGGCAAAAAGGAGGAGTGCTTAAGGAATAATCGGTCCCTGTCGTTCCTCGCTGCATCGCATATCGCAAGCTAGAGGAAGAACAGAAAGGTAAACCGGGCCCGACAGGACTTTGTTGTGATGTGATACATATTGTATATCGCAATCGCATAAAAGAGTTTGTGTTTGCGAAGTGGTCCAACTGTAATCACCGATTGTGATTTGCGACAGGACTGTTCGGACATGATATTTATAAACTATATTCAATAAACCCTGTAGGTCCATGTTATGCAAACTTGGGTTTTTCCACCGATGGAAGCCATCGATTTCGAGTTGCGATGGACTGCTAAATGCGAAATTTCATATGTTGTGTTTTATAATCCCAGTGGGTCTACCATATCGTAGAGGGCTAAAGCATGGGTTAGTATGTACGTCGATGGTTCCCGCTAATTGCGATTTCGATGGGGACTTCCAGATGCGATATGTTATATGTCGTATTTTATAAGTCCAACGAGTCTGTGTATCACAGAGTGTTTTTGTTTGGGCTTAATCTGTCCGTCGATATGAAAAATGTTGATTCTCTCTTAAAGCTGTCGGGTTCGGAGAAACATCGATTCTTTGTATTGTCTGCCATTTTGAGGTTTCAAATGAATGGTCTATTTTCACTGTTCAATAGAGTTTTTGTTAAACACACACATGGAAGAAAGAGTATGAAAGATAAAACATGACAGTACGTTTATTATTAACAAATGATATACATTTACAGTACATGGTGTGACCATTGGGTTCCACATCCCAAGGTCTCTTGGACTTCCTTAGTTTATTCGGCTTCCACACTAACCCTTAGAGGATTAGGTGTCCAACAGTTTTCCCTATTTGAAAAGGTTTGTTTTCGTGCCTTATTCGGGCCCGAGAACCTCTATCGGAAGACACCATTTTGCTTAACTTGGCCTATGGTTAGAATTGCCCAAGTTTTGAGGGATTTTACCACCAGCTTATTTAAAGGACCATTTGAGTCAGAGGAAAGGGGGAGAGTAGAGAAAGCAACACATTTTTCTCAAGCAGAGCAGTGGCACCTGCTCCTGGCAGGTGGCCGAAATCGTTCCTCGGCAATCAGGACATTTCGGGAGGTTGTAGAAGGCCTGATTATCTGAATTGAGTGTTTGAATAGGCGTTTTTGCACTATTTTTTACCAGGAGTTCTTAATAAAAGAAGGCCTCCCCACTATTGAGCAGTGCCTTGAGATATAGTCCAAATTGGATGAACTTCATAATCAAATCTCTGTGCATGATATTATGTAATGATGTCTCTTTGTCTTCATTTTCATGCTTATGTTTTTATGGTTTTTAAGCGTTGTAGTTGATGTCATTTCCGATGCATCTATAAGCGAGAAAAAATCCTGGATCAAGTGGTATCAGAGTAGGGCTTAAGTGATGCGAATTTCATGAGTTCCCTAACCAGAGATAGGCTTCAAAGGACGAGCATCTTAAAAAGGAGACATGGTGAGTGTTGAGGCATTGAGCAAGAGATCCAAATGGATGGTCATTTTCCTAATGTGACAAAATGGCATGTGACATAAAGTAAACCAAAAATTGTGAGAGATGAGTTTTCGTTGAGAGAAACAACAGTATGAACCTTACACTTTAAAAATGATAAGAAATCAATAATTACAATCCACTTCGAAGGGAAACCTCCATTTATAATGAATAGAGTGTACAAGACAAGATTTGATGATCCTAAGACTAGGTCCCCTTAGTATATATATAGGAAGCGAAGGGTATAATTATAATACAAATAAACTTAATAACAAAGTTGCTTATATACCTGCTTATTAATGTAATTAGTGTATCTCATCCAAAATAGTAGGGTTTTTAATTTCAAAGAAAATACACAAGATTGAATAAACACCCATGTTCTCCCAAAAAATTATCTCTTAGGAATTTGTATAATTATGGCTTAAGGAGGAGTGCTTAAGGAAGAATCGACCCCTGACGTTCCCACTACTTTGCATATCGCAGGCTAGAGGAAGAACAGAAAGGTAAATCAACCCTGGCAGGACTATGTTGCGATGTGATACATATTGCAATAGCATAAAAGGGTTTATATTAACGAAGCAGTTCGGTTGTAATCGCCGACTATGATTTGTGACAGGATTGCTCGTACGTGATATTTATAAATTGTATTCAATAAACCCGGTGGGTCCGTGTTATGCAGATTTGGGTCTGTCCATCGATGGATGTCATCAAATGCAAGTTGTAATGGACTGTCTAAAGTGAAATTTCATATGTTGTGTTTTATAATCCCAGTGGGTCCGCCATATCGCAGAGCATTGAAGCATGGGTTGGTTTGTACGCCGACGGTTCCCGTCGATTACGATTGAGATGGGGACTGTCGGATGCGATATGTTATATGTCGTATTTTATAAGTCAAGCGGGTCCATGTATCGCAGAGTGTTGTTGTTTGGGCTTGGTCTGTCCGTTGATATGAAAAACGTCGATTCTATATTAAAGACATTGGGTTCAAAGAAACGTCGATTCTTTGTATTGCCTGTCATTTTGAGGTTTCAAACGAATGGTTTGTTTTGGCTATTCGATAGAGTTTCCCTATTTGAAAAAGGTTTGTTGTTGTGCCTTATTCGGGCCTAAAAACCTCTATTAGAAAACACCCTTTTGCTTAACTTGGCCTATGGTTAGAACTACCCAGGTTTTGAGGGATTTTGCTACTAGCTTATCTAAAGGACCATTTTAGTCAGAGGAAAGGGGGAGAGCAGAGAGAGTAGCACAATTTTGTCAAGCATAGTATCCGAATTTGCTCCTGGCAGGTGGCCGAAACTGTTCCTTAGCAACTAGGAGGTTTTGGGAGGTTGCAGAAGGCCCGATTATCCGAACTGGGTGTTCGGATAAGCGTTTTTGCACTATTTTTCTCGAGGAGTTCAATGGTGTTGTTTGTTTCTAGAGTTTGGCTCTACATCAGTCAGTTATCTTCCATATTTGAGGTATAAGGATGTTTACGTAGAAATTTGCTTGTACTTCTCTCTTTTCATGCCACTTAATAAAAGAAGGCCTCCCCACTATTGAGCAGGGCCCGAAGATGTAGTCCAAAACGAACAAACTGTAATCAAATCTCTGTGTCATGATCTTATGTGATGATTTCTCTTTGCCTTCATTTTTCATGCTTTTGTTTTTATGGTTTTTAAGTTTTGTAAATCATGTCATTTCCGATGCATCTATAAGCGATAATAAAAAAAAAAAAAAAAAAAAAAAAAAAAAAAAAAAAAAAAAAAAAAAAAAAAAAAAAACAAACACAAAACAAACAAACAACACAACAAACAAAAAAAAAAAAAAAAAAAAAAAAAAAAAAAAAAAAACAAACAAACAAAACAAAAAAAAAAAAAAAAAAAAAAAAATCCTCGATCATGTGGACAAATCCCTCTTGTGGACAAGAGCAATCTATGTAGACTTCAAAGAACCCTAGTAACAAAAACACAATAAATGCTACCTTTCTTTAAGTTCCGATCATTTGAAAGAGAATAGAATGAAAGAGGCCTCTTACCAGTTTAGTGAACTGATTGATGAAGTCCCTCAAAGCTTTCGAACACTGGCTTTTTGATGCTCTAAATTTCCTCTCCTCATTGTCAACATCTTCTCTGCAATGTCCTGAAAGATATCTGCAAAGAAAAAGACAAACAAGAGATCAAAGCATACATCATATAATAAAAGAGATAAATGAACTAATTAACCAATTATACATGTGAACTGGTTATTTATACAACCAAAACTCATGTAGGTGATCACGAAATCCTACAAATTAAATTAATGAAGATGTAACTGAGAAAGAACAATTCCTTATATTCATAAAATAGGAGAAAAGCCTTACAATCATGTAGCCTTGATGTTGCAAGTCCCTTCCACAATCTCCAACCCTCTCCCTTGCAAGAAAATCCCTCCAACATAATCTTAACGGCATAAACCTACTTCCAACAATCCTCCTCCAATTCTCATGCTTGTAGTGTCTTTACAGGCCAAGAATGGGAAGTTATGGATCCATTCTCCAAGGTATGAAATCCACTATTAGTGGGATAGAGTTACCACAAAGGAAGGGGAGTTACTCCATGATGGGAGGGATCAACAATACATAGGCACTCATTCGAAGCTTGTTGGTTGGGATAGATGCTACCAACAATGCTTCTAGACATTACTTTTTATTTTTACGTGCTTCAAGTCATTTTCGCAGGTCATAGTGGAAGATAGTGTGTACTTATGCACATATAATAATGGTCTTCCCTACGTATGCGCATGAATCAGCGAGGAAACTGTGAACATAGCCAAAATCAGGGCTTTGTACCATAGGATCTAGAAATTTCACTTTCTTTGGGGTAATTTAGTTCCAAACTCTGCAGGGTAATGCTTCGGAACACATGTGTGGATAGCAAGAGATCCAAATGGATGGTCATTTTCCTAATGTGACAAAATGGCATGTAACATAAAGTAAACCAAAAATTGTGAGAGATGAGTTTTCGTTGAGAGAAACAACAGTATGAACCTTACACTTTAAAAATGATAAGAAATCAATAATTACAATCCACTTCGAAGGGAAACCTCCATTTATAATGAATAGAGTGTACAAGACAAGATTTGATGATCCTAAGACTAGGTCCCCTTAGTATATATATAGGAAACGAAGGGTATAATTATAATACAAATAAACTTAATAACAAAGTTGCTTATATACCTGCTTATTAATGTAATTAGTGTATCTCATCCAAAATAGTAGGGTTTTTAATTTCAAAGAAAATACACAAGATTGAATAAACACCCATGTTCTCCCAAAAAATTATCTCTTAGGAATTTGTATAATTATGGCTTGATTTAGATAAGGTAAAGGTCAAAAAGTTAACTTCATGTATGATATGATTTGACAAATTCAATCCACTTAGATTTATTAAAGGTGGATCTAATTATCTACATCATCAAATTTTCGACAAATAGAAGAAATTCTCCTATATTGCAACCTTGAGTGGTTACATAAAGGATTTGAATGTTGTTTGTAGCTAGCAAAGTTGACATCTCATGCCAATGATAAGATACGTTGTATCAAAGGAAATACATTAAAGTTCTTGGTAATGTTCATTTTGGAAAAGTCATAAACATAATTAGAGTTTTGTTATGAATCTAAATATTGGAAGTAGAATAATATTTTGTATATTTTGATTACGATTTAAAATTACACAAACTTATCCAATTTTAAGTAAAATCAATCAATGTTTTAAATTATTACCTCTTATTTTGCTTATAAAAAGGTTTAAGTTACTTAAAACTTACACTCATAACCTACATAGAATACTTTGAATGTTGTTTCTAGTTTGCAAAGTAGACATGATACTTTGAATGTTGTTCCTAGATCACAAAGTAGACATATCATGACAATTGTCATCATTGTTGGCTTGAGGGGGCCTAACCCAGGTTCAGCGTTAGTTAGCCAAACAAATCACTACACTACTGGCCCTTTCGACATTAGCCCGCGGAGCACGGACTGAAGTCTCACCCGAAGCAGTATGGTGGGGTGCTAGAACCAAGTTTTCGCACCCTTGAGATGGTTGTGATGTCGATTTATTCCAGCTATACCTGCCTTCGTGCAGGTTTCTTAGCCCTCTATTCCACCCTTTAGTACCTTCGTGAAAGGGTACAATTAGCTTTCACACAGCCTTAACGTGCGACTCAGGGACTTTCGTGTTGCTAGGGCAGCAAACTGTGATATCTCCCAAACTAGGCTAACTATCTTACTTATCTTATTAACCGATCTTAGTTAGCTTCACATAAACAGATGTTCTTACTTGTGTTCACTTAACCAACACATTTACATACATTCGTGTATCATATAAGCATTATAAATGAAATTCAAACCCAACATAATAAGATGCATAAACATGAAATAAAGATGCAAAAATTGTAGAATACTTCTCTTTTTTGATAATTCCATACAATTACAAACTTGACCCGCCCTATGCACTCAGCTGCAGGGGTTTGCGCACTCAACTGCAAACATCTACCCTAGGCCTCTGTGCACTCAGCTACAGAATTCTACCCTAGGCCTCTGCGCACTGAGCCGTAGAACCTCTACCTACGCTACAACCCAAAACTTAGACTTCTACTTCAGAGCTATCTCTCATACATCATGTCTTCTTTATTGATATCAAACTACTTAGATCTTAGCTCTATTTATACAATTCCATGGTCAGCGGACCATGGGTAGATCTTCTACAGACAACATTACAATTCCAAAATAAGGGTGGACAACCCTATGACTCTTTAACACCTATGTGCTCCGCGACCACAAAATGTGGAGTCTTTGCACTTGGATTACAAAATTTGACCAAAATGTGGGCTTTTAGCCCCAAAACTATCCTTGGGGGATCTCGCGCCCAACGGGCCCCCAAAACAAATATCGTGACTCGCCCTCGAGTCACTCGGCACGCGCGGAGATCTTAGCACGAAGACCTCCCAGCTCCATTTGGATTACCGCAACCTCGGAAACACACTGAGCGGCTGCCTGCTAGACTTCTTCCACTCTCTGCTCGGTGACTGTCGCTGAACTGCCACCCTAAATCTTTTGTGATCGTATATGCCTCGTCTATCCATGGTTGTAGGCACGCTTTTAGGACCGCTTCTTTTCGTAGAGCGACATCCACATGTTCCTTAAGCGCCTTTCGCTCCTACATCCGTGCAAGCCTCTATGTAAGGACGGCCATCTGCGTAATCCCTTTTACCTTGTCATATATTTATTGTAGCTCGCGTGCCTCTGTCTCCAGGCACTCCACATTCGGGTCCTCCTGTAGGGTGGTCAGGACTTCGAATGAATTTTCAAAAAGTCGCGTGCAGTATGCTACTGCACTATCGACTGCCACTATTTTTGTTGCAACAGCAGTGGCACGTTGTTCCCTGACTTCCAGCGGGGTTGAAGGCTAAGCCCTCAACTGCTATTTTGTGATCTGCAGGTTCAGCTCCAACTGAATCCTAGTCATCTATGTTTGAGTGTCGTGCACTCCTGTGGCCAACTTGCGGACGCACGCCTCAACCGGTTCTTTTGCCTGAATGTCTAACTATGGGACCATTCAACAGGCCTCCTCCACTACCTGCATGAATTGCTTATTCTGTTCCACTGCCTCGTTGCGTTGTAGGCCCAACTGCTCGATATTGATGTGTTGCTCGCTCATCACCTGCAAAGCGCAACTCTCCCAAGCCCTAAGTTCCGTGGTGACTCCATCCTGCAAGAGGTGGAGTGTCTCTCGAGGGAGCGCGACCATATTCAATCCCACCCCTTTCAGGTTGCTGACCATGGGCTTGTCATCCTCATTTTCTGTAGTAAGTGCCCCATCTGGTAGCACTATCGTGTTGGTCACCTTTGTGTGCAACATCTCCGCGGCAGCTGAAGTGTCGATCGCGAGGCTGGTGGACACTATGCCAGCATGTGGAGTGCGAGCCTGCAACTCCTACAGCTCTCTTCAGGGAGCCCCTAATACCAATTCTTGCTACTCTTCAAACTGTTGGAGGGCCTCCGCGGTGACATCCCTCACCATCTCTCCACTATCATGCAAATCCCCCTTAGTGAGGGTGATTCAGTCGAAGGATGTCTTTGACGCCTTGGTTTGCTTTCATGGCCCTACCTTCTCTTGCAGTTGCTGACGCTTAAGTTGGGTGGACGTCATTTGCGGGTCTGCGCCACCTTGTTCTGTTGGCTCCTATGTTTTTGCCTCAACCCCGGGCGAAGGTGAATTTTGTCCTTCATGCTCTTCTCCTCCTCTCTTTTGTTGTTCTGCCAATTTTGTAGCGTTGCATGCTGCCTGGGTCTTAGCCTCTGCTTCCTCTTTTATGTGCTTCTCAACTAGCTACACCATTCTGAGCTTTCTTTCTTCCTTCTTACGCTACACAACGAACTTGTCCATTTGCACCACAGAGCCTGTTGCAATGCGCCACTCCGGAGGCTAAGACTCGAGGACTGCAAAGATAACATCATCAGTTTCCAGATATGGTAAGTTATGCCATGTCTTCGTAGGGTCCTTCCATGCCCTGATAAAGACATGATGGAAATCCGCTATGTACTCTGCAAAGATCTGCAAACTAGCATATACTGTGGGTGACAACCGCGGCTTACAATTGATCCCCATCCGGATACTCATGTCCATCAAGATCCAAAATATCTTGCTTTCTTTTACTCGCTGCGCATCCTTGGTCACCCACAGCCAAGCGTACTTCTCCGCCTCTAAAAGGTCTGCTGCGACCCAATGGAATTGGCTATCTTCTGGCAGCTCCCATGCCACTAGTACAATCGACAGTAAGAGCCACGTGTAGTGGAACGTCTTGCCCTGCTCTTATACCTCACGACAGTTCGCAAGGAACTTGTCGCATAGATAATTCACCCAGGTGAACTAGACTTCTTCAGCGCATTGGGCTGCTAGTGCAATCACAGGGGTGGGTACCTCATCCATGCAGCACTTCCACATCACCTTCCCTGCTAATATTTTCGCTGCTACCTTGACTGCAGTGTTGTAATGTTGGAGATGGCATATCCCTACTTCTTCTTCTCCAACTTGAATTTATTCTTCATAGCTTCCGCGAGGACCAACTCACCACCTTTTCCTTCTGATATATTGGTTGGATTCTCCCCTGAGTAAGGCAGCTGTGTGATCCGATGAATCAAGTGGTTTGTGATGGGAATGGGCTCCTCCAGCCACAAACACCCATCATGCACCACGCAGAGTAGCTGCCTGATGACAAAGACAGTTACTGGGGTGTAGTGGTAATGTGGTACCCAGAGAAGGTTGAGCAGCCCGGCTTTCTCTACACCCTTGAGCCATTTCCGCAGCTCTAATTCGATCGTTCTAGCAGTCATATCAATCCGCTGACACAATAACTGCTTAGTCGCTAAATGCGGGAATTTCTCATGATCTGCGAGGTCCCAATCTTTGATCTTTAGTACATGAACCCGCCCTAAGCGCAGCCCCTCAAAAACAATGTCATCCAGGAGTAATGGAGTTTGCAGGGAGCTCTTGCTCTCGTCTATGTCCTTTGGCACCTTGGCTTTGCCCTTGCACGGAGGAACATATTCTGGTAACCTGTTAATAGGGTCTGCACCCTGGGTTTCAACTTCCATTTCCAAATCCTCCTCATCCACCAGGATTTCTTCAGATTCTTCCTCGTCTGTCTCTAGACTAATGGCCTTCCCCTTTTCCTGCAAAGTGAGCTTGGTCCTCTGTGGGTTTCTTGGTGAGATGCGCACTAGTAGCATAGTCTGCTTATCCTTCTTTGCTCTCAATGTCCTGGGTGATTTAAGGACTTCGACTACCACTTTGGCACTCTTTGGGGCAGCTTCTACTACCTTAATTTCCTGCGCAGCTTCCACAGCTATCGCCACTCCTGTGTCCATGGCTTCTGCGGGTGCTGACATAACATTATTCCATAATTCTTGCAGTGTCTCTAGTAGTTTCTCAAACAATGAATTCACTTTCAGAGTCTCGAATAGGTCTCGGTTCATGTATACCTGAGTGCACAACAACTCAGTTCTAAAAATGCCAAGTGTTTTCCGTTGGACAACCACCCATAATTTATAGGGCCTTTTGAATTCAAATCCGACCTTTCCCCCCACATTCGGCCCATTAATGCTAAATTGGCGAAAGATTTTCAAGAGTCTAATCCATAAAGTTTGCCTTAAATGCCTGCAGCCTGCTCCATTTGGCCACAATCCGACCATCAAATCGTGAACAGTGGCTTTAACGATCACTTTCCGGCGGACGTGTGCGCTATTTCCACAAGTAGCGCAGCTACCTTCGAGCTGTTGCAGACCCTGTGACACTTCCCTGCTTCACGTAGCCCTGAAATCACGCAGCTCCCCAACCCGGGCAGTGTAGTTTATAGTCCTGCGCCTCCTTTCAGCTGCCTGGAGCGCTAAAACTGTGCTTTTGTTGCATATTCAAATGGTCGGCCCACCTGCATATGGCTTCAATCAACTTCCATTCACCTTTCCTAGGAATGGATCTGCATTCAACTTAACCAACTAGACAACGCCACCATCGATAATCTCCTTAATAACATAGGGCCCTGACCAGTGCACCCTGAATTTTCCGGGGAATTTATCAAACTTACTATCATACAAAAAAACCAGATCATTTACCTTAAATGTGTGCAACTTGATGTGTCAATCATGCCATGCCTTTTCACGCTGCTTTTGGACTTGCTGGTGAAATCCAGCCAAAAATCTCTCTTCTTCAAGTTCATCCAACTACACAAGCCTCTCTTCCAAGGCTCTGCGATCTGTCATACCCGTGAGGCGCCGCTATGCGCAGACTAGGCACAATGTACTCCATGGGCATCACCGCTTCAACACCGTATACCAACCTAAAGGGTGTCTATCCAGTTAACTTCTTTCACATCGTCCGCTAAGCCCATAACGCTGCAGGTATGCGTAGGTCCCAGTCACTTAGTTGAGCATTGCAAACCTTGGTCAGTGCGTTTTCAAGCACTTTATTGAATGCCTCCATTGTCCCGTTAGCCTGTGGGTGATAAGGTGTGCTCTTCTAGTGATATACCTGAAATTCCTCTGTTAGTGCACTAATCGTCTCATTCAGGAAGTGCGTACCATGATCACTCATCAATATCCTTGGACATCCAAATCATGTTAGTACATGCTCAAATAGGAACTTTAGGGTTGTCACACCCATGAAATCCTTCACAAGCTGCACCTTTGCCCATCATGTCAAATACTCCGTCGCGGTGATGATATACCACGCCCCTGTCTTCCCTTGTGACTGATTGGGTCCTACAAAATCTATTGCCCACTTCTCGAAAGGTTGCAACGTCATTTGTGGATTTAAAGGCATTTCATCCCTCTGCAATGGCCTGCTTGTTCTTTGACATACATCACACGCCTTGCAATATGCTTTTCAATCCTGATGAAGGGTTGGCCACCACAACCTTGCGCATAGAATCTTCTGCGTGGTTGCTCTCCCTACATAATGTCCTCCCATGGCGCCCCCATGAGCGTCCGCGAGGATTTTACTTCGTTCGAACTCAGGTACATATCGTCGCAATATCTCATCAGTCCCCATCTTGTATAGATGCCCAGCAATGATAGAGAAATCTATTGCGCACACCACTAATTCCTTCTTTTGCTGGACAGAGGATCCTTCTAGGCAGTTCCTGTTGTTAGGAAGTGTATTATATCCTCAAAATGTCCATCCACGACATGCACTACAAATAGATGTGTGTCAGGAAATCCTTCTTCCAAGTTAGTAGGTTCCTCCCCTGTTTCGATGCGCGACAAATGGTCTGGTCCCACGTTCAATCATCCAGGCTTCACAACAACTTCAAAATCGTACTTTTGGAACAATAAGAGCCATCTGCAGATTCGCCCTCCCCCCCCCCAACACATGCTTATTAACCAGGTACTTCAGCGCAGAGTGATCGATATACATTTTAAAATGGCCTCCTAGCAAGTAGTGCCGGTACTTTTGGAGTGCATACACCATAGCTAGCCCCTCGTGTTCAGTGGTAGAATAGTTCTTCTCTGTTTAAATAATCTGCGGCTTGCGAATGTGATAGGATGATCCAAACCTTCATCTCCATCATGTGTTATTATTGCCCCCAGCGCTATACATGATGCGTCAACATGTACATGAAACTCTTTCTTCCAGTCCGGGAAGATTAGAATCGGTGCGGTAACCATCTTTTCCTTTAATATATCCAAGCCTTTTTTACAGTCATCGTTCCAATGGAATGTGACATCCTTCTTCAACAATTTTTCCATCGACACGATGATCTAGGCATAACCTTTGATAAACTTTCTATAATATCTTGTATGTCCTAGAGTAGCACGTCGTTGTTTCACACTCCTCGGCGCTTCCAAGTTCTGTATCAACACGATCTTCGTGGGGTCTACCATTAGTCCTTGTCTGCAAACCACATGCCCCAATAGGTTCCCAAAAGGAATGAAAAACAGACACTTCTTGAGATTGAGCATGATCTGGTATCTTCGACAGGTATCCAACATCAAGCGCAAGCTTGCTACGTGGCGCTTAACCAACCCAAATACAGTCCAGTCATCAAAATATACTTCCAGGAACTTATGAATAAATTCCTTAAATGCTGCAACAACCACATGCAAAAATATGGCAGGCGCATTCTTCAATCCAAACAGTATTACAATGTATTGAAAACAACTCCACTCAGTTGTGAAGGTTTTCTTGCTCCTATCCTCCGGTGCGATTTTGATTTGGTGGTACCGAGAGAACACATCAGTGAAGGAATATGATTTCTGGTCAGATACATTGTCCAACACTTAATTTGTGAATGGAGTCGGGAAAGGATCATGCACACAAGCGTCATTTAGTTTTCTGAGATCCACACATATCCTTATCTCATCCTTCTACTTTTTCTCTTGCACCACCATAGGGCTTACCCAATCAGATTCTTCCATAGGCTCAATGATGCCATCTGCTTGCATCTTGTCTAGCTCTGAGCGGACCTTCTCCTTGTATTTCAGATTGAGGTGGTAAGGCCTCTGCTTTACTGGTTTCGCGTCGGGCTTTAACGTGATCTTCATCACTCCTAGATCTCCAATTATTCCTTTCAAATCCGTAAACTTGGTAAGGAATAAGTCCTGGTATTCGCGGAGCAATTCAACGACCTTCTCCATCCTCGCGTTGTCCCAGTAGTCTCCAATCTTTGCGAATTTGGGTTCTACCTCCATACCAATGTTCACTTGTTTTGTTTTCACTGGTGCGGTTATATCAAGGTTCTCAATCTGTTGTCCTTGAATCTCGCGGTGGCCTTCTATTTCCGAAATGTTAATCTTCCACGGATCCTCATCCTCATCTTTAGTAGTTACATTATAACATTTGAGCGTGTGACTCGATTGAGTAGCCCATTCAGGCTGAATTAGGTCTAAAGGATCCCGCGGTATCCTAAAGATCGTTGCTTTCACCTCTTGTAACACCTCATCAACACTGTCAAACCCGTCCTCAAAACTGAATGTCATCATGAATCCTTCACGTAGGATATCCCAGTTGCATGCCCCATGGCAAAGCTCTATTTTTATATACCAATTCATTAGGATAACATCCAGGGTATGACAGAACAGGTGCACCCACTCAGGTTGGGGCTTTTCTCCATAAGCCTGCGTCCATTGGCCCAGATGCGTGCGTGGATTATTCTGCCCATCATACTTGTTTGTCAGTCACATCTTAGGCTTCCCAAATCATGTTCTCATCATCCTCCTACATTCGCGCCAATCATCAAAGCTTCCCTTGTGCGTACCCCACCATCTTGCGGGCGTAGCGCGCAGTGCCCAGTCCAAGGCCTGGAAGCGCTACTTTTCTGGTATCTCCCTTTCAAATGCATCCAAAAATATATCTACCTCATTTAGACAAACATAAATAGGCAGATTTCTGGCCTCTAATGACACACAACACAATGACCGGGTCATCATGTTGCAATTCAATGTAATTACTTAGTGTAACCGATTCTGCCAGCGTTCTATTTCTTTGTCAGAATCCGAAGTGCAAGAACTCTCGCGATCCCATGTAATCCATTCATCCGCAGTGGAATTCACCCAGTCTTGGTCTCATGCTATTATCTTATAGATGCAGTCCAAATCATCATCACTCTCATAATCTTGGACTGGTTCCATATAGCGCGATCCTTCAACAGGATCCAGGGGTATTATTACGCACAATGATTTCTTCTCAAAGATCATCTGTCGCTTCTTCAAATTGATTACCATGTTCATATCAGTAGCACAGTCAATTCCCAGGAGCGCAAGGTAGGGATTGCTATCATCCACTATCTCTATTACTTTAAAATCCGCCAACGCGCTCGCTCCCTCAATATCCATGGTCACCCCCTGTAGCCGCCCCATGGGGATGATTTTCTGCTAATTCAACATCCTTAATTGAATCGAAGACCATTGCATCACAAGTCTCCCCATTCACTCGCAAGTTTTCTTTGGCAGGACATTCACATCTGACCCCAGGTCCAAAATGACCTGATCCATTTCATTCTCTCTTATTTGTGCAATCAGTCTCATCTCCAGTCCCGTCCTAGTTTTATGCTTTCCAATCTTTCGTACTACGCACGGCTCACTTGGCGCGGTTCCAGCGCATCTATTGATGAGTTCTTGTAGCCCTTTCACAACCTTATTATCACACAGTAACTTCATACAGGTTTCTAGGAAAGTTGTGAGCATAGAGGGGTCCATCTCTGGTTCAGGCTTGTCCTTGCTTCCTGAGGTGGAGGCCTCAGTGAAGCTCTTCTTAGCTTCCATGAAGGTTTCATGAGCGCGCTCCAAATTGAACTTAGCCTCTTTCGTCGGGGCTTTGCAAACCCATGTACTGTCTTCTGGTTGTTTCCCCTTGTCATCCCCTATTACAATCCCACTCCTGAGCACTATATTTACGTTTAGATCCTCCTCGCATGGCTCAGACCTTATCATCTACAGGTTCTGAGTCAGTGGAGGTGGTAGTGCCTCTTTGTCTCGTATGCTAGCTATCAGCGTAGGAAAGTCTTCTGTTTCATGATCAAACAATGTGCAATACTTACACGACGGATGTGTTGGATTAGTGCAATAGCATGCATAGTGTCCTGGTCCTCCGTAATTGTAGCAAATCAATTGTCCGCAACCTCTACCAGGTCCTCCTTTGCCTCGGCCTCGTCCACGCCCCTGAAATCCCGTCCGCGCAATTCCTACATTCTGGTCAAGGGGCCGCGTTTCAGCCTAAACCCTGTAGGCGGGAGTTCTATCCATCATCAATTATAGCTCCTGCAAATACGATCATCATGTCCTACCGACCTACAAAAGTTGCAGAACAACTGTTCTGGTGCTTCTACATACTTTTGTAGCAAGTGACAGTTATCCATGGCATGTTTTCCGGCTACTTGACAGATAGTGCACCATAATGCAAGCCCCACGCTAGGTCCCGCTTGAGCTTCTGACCTTAAAGGCATCGATCCTCCACTTGCAAGGTAATTCAGAAAGATTGGGCCATGGTCTTTATCATGACCCTGACTCTTGCATTTCAAGCACCATACTTCCTCGCGTACCTCTGGTCGAACTATCCTCTCTTGCTTCAAACCTTGCATCTCAAGGCACAGATTCTTCAGTTGCACATGGATTTGTTGAACTCCTAGATTAGGATCTTGGATCAGAGTCTCATGTAGTCTCATGGCAATCTCCAGGGCCTCTGCCTGAGTTGTTATCTTTTGTTGCGATAGCGCACTCCTTAAGTGTGGTAGTAGTGAAGCCACAAACCACTTGCGATGTTGTCCATCTATCAAATTCATGTTGGCTTCCCAGATTGTACATTTCAACCTCTGATCTAGTTCCCAAGGCATATTGTTTGGTCGCATCGCGGTCTCTTTCAATCCCACATTTGACTGTGCCTCAGATTTAGGCCTGCTAAATTCCCTATTTAGTGTTGCCTGGATGTCTACTACTCTAGCATTCAGGTTATCGTTAGAGTACTTAATATACCAGGTTAGTGCGCGATCTTGCAAAGCACTAACCAGTGTCGCCTTCTTTATGTGATCATCTATAACACCTTGAGCTTCCCATATAGCCCTCACAACGAACCAGAATTGGTCTGGGTCCTCATTTCCAAAGCTTTTGAACAAAGGAAACTTCACTATATTTGTCATACTGAACCATGGTGGAGGTCAAGGTGACGGGTGAAGTTGGAGGCGATGGTGGTGAACTTAGAGTTGGTGTGGGCGGAGGTGGTATTCACGGGAATCCTGGTCTTATTAACTGAATAGCGCTTCGCAGAGAAACCTTCTCTATCGCTTCTTCATCCCTTCGCAGAGGTGAAATCAAGGGGCTATACTCTGGACCCTTATTTCCTTCATTTCTGTAAATATTTTCGCTTCACGTAGTTCTGAACATCAAGGTCGCTGCATAACCCATTTTTCACACAACAACATTTTAATCCAAGTATTCAAAGATTTTACGTACTTACCTCGTAGTCCTTTGAAAAAGCTTCGCTCTGCCTCTTATCCTCTGATGCTTCCTACCTTCGCACTAGCTCTAGGGTCCACATAATAGGACCATCAAGTTTCCACCTTCCTTGGCTATCTGCTAGCTTCGCGATCTACTCGTATAGCTCAATAAGGAAAGAACATAAATATATCTCATGGATCTTTGTATACAGGTACCGGTCCAAGCACTATTCCTTTGTCAATCGCTGGTTTTTGTTCTCCTATGTCGCGAATTCGTGAATTTTTCTATCCAACCAATCTCCAATCTCCTTCTTAGTTGGATTCCAGTGATACGACATCACACATCTCTTATGCAGATTCTGGTCCTGCCAACGAAACCATTTTTGGCTTGAGGGGGCCTGACCCAGGTTCAACATTAGTTAGCCAAACAAATCCCTACACTACTGATCCTTTCAGCATCATCCCGCGAAGCGCGGACTGAAGTCTCTCCCGGAGCAGTATAGGGGGATGTTGGAACCAAGTTTCCACACCCTTGAGATGATTGTGATGTCAGTTTATTCCGGCTATACCTGCCTTCGCACAGGTTGCTTAGCCCTCTATTCCACCCTTTAGTACCTTCGCGAAAGGGTACAATTAGCTTTCACACAGCCCTAACCTACAACTCAGGGACTTTTGCATTGCTAGGGCAGCAAACTGTGATATCTCCCAAACTAGGCTAAGTGTCTTACTTATCTTATTAACCGATCTTAGTTAGCTTCGAGTAAACAGATGTTCTTACTTGCGTTCACTTAATCAACACATTTACATACATTCGTGCATCATATAAGCATTATAAATGAAATTCATACCCAATGTAATAAGATGCATAAACATGAAATAAAGATGTAGAAATTGTAGAATACTTCTCTTTATTGATAATTTCGGACAATTACAGACTTGACCCGCCCTGCGCACTCAGCTGCAGGGGTCCGCACACTCGACTGCGGACTTCTACCCTAGGCCTCTGCGCACTAAGTTGCAGAGCCTCTACCTACGCTACAACCCAAAACTTAGACTTCTACTTCAGAGATATCTCTCATACATCATGTCTTCTTTATTGTTATCAAACGAGTTAGAGCTTAGCTCTGTTTATACAATTCCATGGTCCGCGAACCATGGGTAGATCTTCTACAACCAACATTACAATTCCAAAATAAGGGCAGACAAACCTATGACTCTTTAACACCTACGCGCTCCGCAACCACAAAATGCAGAGTCTTTACACTTGAATTACAAAATTTGACCAAAATATGGGCTTTTAGCCCCAAAATTATCCTTGGGGGATCCCGCACCCAACAATGACCAACCATGTTTCTCTTTATTTCAATTTGTCTTTTTCTTTAGTAAAATTTACATTATGTATAATCTTTGACCCTAACAAAAAAACACTCTAATATTGTATTCTACGTTACTATAAGAACAATTTTTATGTAAATTGTTTTATTTATTTTTATAAAATACATAATTAATAGGTGCAAAATATAAATATTTGAAATCTCTATCTCATATTGAGATGTTATTACCTTGAAATAACTCTTTTTTTAATGTTATTAACATTTTTAATGTTAATATTAAAGCACATAAAGTGTTCGCTTGTCATTTAAAAAATTATGTTATAAATTTGATATAATTTTTTAAAAGGATTCAATATTTTTTGTATTTTTATTTTTATTTTTTTTTGTAATTAGGTTGAGCCTAGGTCAAGACTAACCCTTCTATTGGATGGAAGTGCTTTTAACGATCTACCCACAAGAGGGATGTTATCACCAAGATTGTGTGAAGCTCAGTCGATCTTTGGTGCTCCTTGGAATAGTTTAATGCACTAGACAGTGGCTTCCATCCTCAACCCCTTCCCATGGGGTTTGAACCTAAGAACGAGTGGGGAATACGCCCCACTCAAACCAGCTAGTCTACACCTCATGGTTTGTATTATTATTATCTTATTTATCATAAATAGATTTTTTTTAATAAATATAAATTGTATATAAGTAATAATTATAGTTTAATATAATATTTTATATGAAAAATTATACTTTATTATTATTAATATTTTATATTTCTAATTATTTATTATTAAGATACGTTGTACTTAAATTTTGTTTTTATATGTTTTATTTTTTTTAGTGTTAAAATGTAGAACATCTTAGATTTATCTATACACACATTCAAACATTGCTACATGATGTTAGTTAGCCATTAAACAGGTTGACCAACATAGATACCTACTTTAACTTAAATATAAAACCCATTGTATCATTTATTAAGTCTTATCACGAAGAAGTACAGAAAACAAACATTCTAGTAGCAAACAACCTATAAATATGACGAATTAAACATTGAATTATATTTGTGACTTTTTGGCTCCTATAAAGCCACTAGTTGGAGCCCACTTACAATGACATTTACTTTAGTCTACCAAAGAGAATGTTACCTGCATGTTGCCTCCAATGTCGATGGGTGAATCTAGATGTCCACTGACTCTGTCTTACATATTGTACATGTATATTTACACCGTAAGGCCTTTCCATCTTGGATGAACTGCCCTCCTGCCATATTTTTTTCCACTCTGCTCCATCCAATCCTTTGTTAGACGATTGAAATATTTTGTGCCATCAATTCTTTGTTGAACAATTAAATTATTTTGCTAATGCGCCTTACCCACACAACACGATGTCACGTGAGCCTTGCTACGTGGCTCCTCCTTAGGTTTAACTCTGTCCTAGCCCACATGAAGGGTCAAAAAGGATGACTCAGATTTATTCGAGTGATCTAATGGTGGGGAGGTTTCTAGAGTCAATTTGGTAGGGTAAACTCCCTCCCTACTACCTCCTTTTCTCTATTGGTATGACAATCGACTTCTTTGTTGTTAGGAGGGAGGGCTTTGACCTTAGAGGCCAAGGTTTCTTTGTTATTACTTGTTCCATGCCTTTTTCTGTATTCATCTTGTTGCAGATTATTTATCAGTTAGTTTGTTCAACTTCCAGGGTTGTCTCTTTCTAATGCTTCGGTGTTGTGGAAGGCGTAGCTACCGATAAGCATACTTGACTCCTTTAATGTTTTATTTTTTATTTTTTCCTTGTTCATTTCCAAATGTCAAAATATGGAGTATTTCATGTCATAATTTCATGTATGGTATTTGTGGCAGGTTTCATGGGAAAACCCGCGAGCAACTTTAACAGTTTCCCCTTGATATTAAGGTCTTCCTCTTCCCACCGTTTATTATTGTTTGGTATTTTTTTGTTATCTCATAGTTCTTTCAGAGAGTCGAATTGACTCAGGATTTCCTAGTTTGGGAAATAACTACGTTTCATGTGTTTCCACTAATTTTGTCTTGTAATACTCCTCTGGTTGCCAAATGGGATTTGTTGCAGGGCTTTAGGCTAGCTCACAGTTCTTGGGTTTCTGAACGATTGACTGAGGTTCCTTTCCAAAGTTTCTCACTCCCTCGGTCCTTGTACAAAGAGGTTGTTTGGCTTTGTCATGTGGTCTCGCATCATTTTTTGTTGCATAATGGGTTTGGCTTCAGGAATAATTGAGAGGTTTTTATTTGTGCCCCTTTTTCTTCCTTTTAGTTACTATAAGGGTTCCTTAATGGGTAGTCTCTTTCTAGTGCTCTAGCATTGTGGAAGGTGTATCTACTAGTAAGCATACTTGACTTTTTTAACGTTTTTATTTTTTCCTTGTTCTTTTCCAAATTTTAGAGTGTGGATTATTTCTTCTCACTATTATTGTTTAGTATTTGTGGCAAGTTTCATGGGAAAACCCCAAAGCAACTTTGACAATTTTCCCTTGAGATTGGGTCTTACTCTTCCCATAATTTATTATTCTTGGGTATTTTTTTGTTATCTCTGAATTCTTTCACATAGTCAAATTGACTCGAGGTTTCCTATTTTTTCCAAGTGAACATCCACCCAAGGTTTCAATGTAGGTAATTTAACATGGTTTCATGTGTTTCCACAATTCATCTAATTTTTTCGTGTAATACTCCTCTGCTCACCAATTTGGATTTGTTGCAGGGCTCCAGGTTCGCTCAGGGTTCTTTGGCTTCTAAACAATTTGAATTAGGTGCCTTGCTAGATTTTCTCTTCCCTCAGTCCTTCTACAAAGAGGTTTTTGGGCTTTTTTATGTGGTCTAGCACCATTGTTCATTATGCGAGGATTTTTGGGAGGGGTTTTTATTTGTGCCCCTTTTTATTCCTTTTGGTAGCTCTGAGGGTTCCTTAGTGGTTTTTTTCCCCTTTTAATCTCTATTCCTACTTTCCTTGTGTAGATTCGTGGAGTATACTATGGAACCTTTGAACACAACTCTTTTCTTCTTCAAGTGTTGGTATAATGAAACGTCAATATGCCAGTTACAAGGTAAATTTCCCACTTCCATATTTTTATTAGAATGGAAACTTTTTCATTTTTGAAGGCAAGGTCATAAGCAAACCTATTCTATGATTTTCTAGGAAGGTAAAATTGGTTGAGAAGACCTCATAAGAACTTGGGTACCGTGCCTAATTTATAGCTAAATGAAACTATGATATAACTGTGAAGTAACAAAATAAAGGGAAAATCTTTACAAAACAAAAACAATATTTACAAGTACAAAAGAGAAAAGGATATGCATAGGAATGTGAAATTAAATATAGCAGTAAAATCAAAACGATAGGACTTGTAATGCCAAACTCACAAATAGAAATATAATTAAGTTATGGCATATATCTGTGTGCGTATATATATAATATATATATTATATATATATTATATATATATATATTATATATATATATATATAATAATTATATTAATATAATATAATAATATATATAATATATATATATAATGAGAGAGAGAGAGAGAGAGAGAGAGAGAGAGAGAGAGAGAGAGAGAGAGAGAGGGGGGGAGAGAGATGGAGGGAGAGGGAGAGAAAGGGAGAGGGAGAGAAGAGGAGAGGGAGAGAGAAGGGAGAGAGAGAGAGAGGAGAGAGAGAGGGAGAGGGAGAGGAGAGAGCGGGGGGAGAGAGAGAGAGGGGGAGAGAGAGGGGGGGAGAGAGGGGAGAGAGAGGGGGAGAGAGATGGAGGGAGAGGGAGAGAAAGGAGAGGAGAGAGAGGATGGAGAGGAGAGAGAGAGGAGAGGGAGAGGGAGAGGGAGAGAGAGAGGGAGAGAGAGAGGAGGGAAGAGAGAGAGGAGAGAGGAAGAGGAGAGAGAGAGAGAAGAAAAGCCCCCACCTCATATATGAGGTGGGGGTGGGGGGTGTTAATGTGCAATATGAGAGAGAGAGAGAGAGAGAGAGAGAGAGAGAGAGATTGCCTTTGTTTAAAATAACATTCCATCGAGAACAAAATTGTAACATACAATATATAGGTAACTGTAATTAAAAAAAAGGTCCAAATAATAGAAAATTTAGTACACAAGATGATAAAAAGAATAACGAATCCCTCACTAAGTGCATTAAAGAATAATGTTCAGATATAGTAATAACAAACTTGGCAAATCAAAGTTTGCACAAGGAACTTCTTAACAAATGACCTTGTTTACCAGAGCATATTGATAAAATGCCAATAGTCATAAACAACAAATTAAATCAGACTTGTTGCAACAAGCTCAAAAGGCACATTCAAAGACAGGTATGCTCCTGCAAGAAGATACAATATGAGTATCAACAAAATTGTAACATTTATAAATCATCAGCGAATGAAGTATATGACACCTCTAACAACAAGAAGAATTATTAACCTCCATCTATGTTGCTATTTAAAAGAAGTCATATAGATCAAAGTTTGTAAGTCACAAATATCCAAACACATAATCAAAGTACCCAAATGAAGAATAAAACTATGCCATACCAACTTGCATTGCAATCCAGGGATCTTGTCTTCCATTTGCGAGCCTGTATTTGTAATCATGATTTTGGAAATAGTTTCATAATCATTTCTTTTTAATTAAATAATTAGCCTTATTAACTTAGGCTCAATTAATTTTTAAGGTAAGACAAATATGGTTGGGCTCCTAAAAAATAGGGAATTACTTGGAAAGGGGAAGACCTGCATCCATCAACACTTTGAACTCATAATCATTTTGTTGGAAACCTTTGAGCACTACTGAGAGGGGTGGGGGGTGAATCAGTAGTTCGTCTTATTGCCAAATTTTGCCTTTTATTTACTTTACTAAATCACACACACTAATTAGCAGCAACTCATTAAACATTTTCATATCTATGCATAAAGTATAAGCAACAAATAAACCATATGAGCAACATAACCATGAACAAGAACGCAAAAAAGCATCAACACATGAGACACGAGATATCTAGTGGAAAACCTTTCACTGGGCAAAAACCACCATTGTTGTTGTTGCGCTGCTTTGAATCTTCTATTAAGTAAATATATCTTTTTACATAGATTGTTGACTCTGATCAACTAGGAGACTCGACCTCATAGAATCAACTGACTCTGATCAACCTAGAGACTCGATTCTACTGATCAACTTAGAAGACTATGTTCTCCATGGATCCATGGGCTACCATCCGTTGAAAGCCACCACGACCAATCAATCCTCGCCCAACTCTGATTATACTATCCAACTACCATTGGATTGAGAAGTTGTTCCTTTCGCTGAAACTTCACAATCATTGCTCCACATCCATGAAGTCACTGCTCCTCTACTCTATGCAGACCTTCTTTCATCTATTTTCAAATTGGATCCCGATACTTTTTGCTCAAACCGATTTAGCCCTGCAATATGACCTCTAGCAGTAAGACATCATCATATCAATCAAAATAATACAACAAATGTTTGCTCTCAACTCTAGCAAAATAGTGGCCACGTCAAATCTAAATACTAGCAAACCATCACATCAATAAAATGTTTCATAATACAATTAACATCATAAGACACTATGGTTATGTGCCAAATGGATTAGCAACTCCTACAAAAACAAATGTGAGATTCACTAGCAAACAACATATAAAATCTCTCCAAACAATCTCTACTCTAGCAACATCAAATATGATCTATTCTGCAACATGCTTCAGTTTTTCTCCATTCACTACCATTAACTGTCACTCACTGAATAATTTATTCTCTCCAATAAGTCTAAAGCATAATTACTCTTTTTAGCCTTCTCTTACACATATACACTCAACATCAATCATCACACAACTCCCAAGTGACGAATATAAAACATGTAGGGAAAAATTGAGCTTGGGGCTAAGATCAAGGGTCCACGAATTGGACCAAATCAATCCACTAAGACCACTACTTGTTCAATAAATGAGTTCACATCAATGGAGGACCTTTTCAAACAATTCAAGACCTTTTCAACTAATTCTGGAAGCATTTGGGAATTTCTATGTTAATTTCCTTCCGATTTGCGCGAGGAATGTAGAGAAATTCTCATGAAAATCCTCATCGCATGCATAACACAAGAAAAACTCAACTGGAACCTTTAGTCGCTCCCATAGGTATGTCTTCCAGCGACTGTAGCCTTTTAGTCTCTCCCACAGGCTTGACTCCATGCGACTAGGGCTAAGGATGAAGAAAAACATCAAGCCTTCAATTTAGAGCCTCTGCCACCTGTTGGATGTTCTTCTTCAACTCCTGTACATGCCTCCAAACCTCTAACATAGCCTCTGACACATTTGCAAGTGGATCAAACATGCCTCCTAAGTGTCATTGCCAAGCCGACCTAAAAGGCCAATAAACAAGGTTGGCAAGAGTTCCAACAAGCGCTCCACTCCCCAAAAAACATCTGCACAAGATACAACACCTCTACAACATACTGTAGCACCTCAACAACATACATTGTTGCAACAAGTCAACCATCAGTTCCTGCACTAGGTCACGAACACCATTAGTACATGCACAACTATCAACCACTCCAATGCCATCATCTGAAGCACACCAATACATCACAAGATTGACATCAAAGAGTTGACATCAATGCCAACTCAACTAGCTGCAACCATACTACAATGAAGGCACCCATACATCAACTAGGCTACAAAGGTTTGACATCAATTCCAACATGAGCTAGCTGCTGCCATGAACCAATTCCAACATCAACTAGTTGGATCCATGCACACCATAATGCCAACACATTTGAATATCAAATGCATGATAATCATCATATATTCATAATATGTGCATACATCACGTAAAATATTTCAACTATGAAATTGACCACACACACACACATAAGTCCCAAAGTGAGTGTCTATATGTCCATCATAAAACCAGCACAGTGCAGTCGTAAACTATGCTTCCAAAAATGCGCATAAACCAAATATCATAGTCCAAAAGACCTGCAAACCATATCAGAGTTTATATGCAAAAGTGTCTTAATTATTTTTGGATTATGTCAGGAGTCCTTCCATAAAAAAGCTAGGTCACTTTATTTCCATTTGTTTCTACTCTCCAATAGTCTTTGAGGGAGAGGCCATGGAGTCAGGCACTGCCTCTGGAATGTTGCCTTGATGAGGAGTGTTTGCAAGGCCAGTTTTGTTAGAACTAGCATGCAGGGACTCGAAATGGATAGACTTATCAGTTGAGGTATTAACAGGGTTCTCAATCAAAGGACTGTTAGAGAGAACATGGTCATTTGCAACGGGAAAATATAAAATTTTAAGTGAAATTTAGGATCAAGTCCCTCAGAAGGTGAGGAATACGTTTGGGTAGTAGATGAGCGAGAACGACTATAAATGTGATGATTAAACTTAATATCATTTACCCAACCTCTATCATTGGTATGAGATGCATTTAAGACAGGATTCCATCCATCATTGACATTTGTAGCAATATTACTAGGTTCAGTTCTAGGAATTCCTTGTATTCTTGGATGACGCCTCAGAGATGGAGTTGCACTATTTTGATACACACGAGGAATGCATGAAATGTTAGGAGACCAAAGATAGAGATGAACCGTGGTGGCTAGCTGATGAAATTCATTTGGGTCTACATTAAAGTGGACATAAAATCAAACTTTCTTATTTCTGCCAAAAAACCACCAACTAAGAGGCCTCTTTCTTCTTCCTCAACCTCTACCTTATCCATGAGAACCTAAACTCATTTCTATAAACAATCAAAATTAATATTATCCATGCAAAACGGCTAAAGTTAATTCATCAATTCATCTCTCTTTTAAATCACTACATTCCAACAACATTAATCAAAGGCTAGCTATTTCTCATGTGGTTGGGAAAAGGTTGGTGAATAGAGTTTTGAATCATGAAATGGATGAAAGGGAAAAGCAAGGCGGGGATTTGAACACTCGATTATCGAAATCCTTTATTCAAAGGATTACGACCCTTTAATTTTTTACTGATAATTTTTTCCCCTTTTTACTTTTCTTACTGGCCTAAGACACACTCAAAATACAGGTAGAAATCTCTTTTGGTAGGAAATTTTAACATCCTTTTACAGAGTTCAATTCATTATACTAGTGCCACATTTATTTGAGCGGGCAACATTTATTCCCTTTTTTATTTTATTGACTAGGGTTTCGAATAGTCTGAACATTGCAAGGTTATGGGTTTGATTCCCAGTGGAATGACTTCAAGGAAAACTAAGATGATGGAAGGAGTAGATGATTAAACGGAGGGTACAATACTATGTGCAGAAGAATGCAATATGCTTTTTGACAATCACTTAAATAAATTGTGTAATTGTATGTGAAGGGCCTGGCATTAGTAACCCTTTCAATTATACTCTTTGCTCAGAATATCGATATCACAAGGGGAACAATACACAATTGTAGAGATTAAGTGGTAGAGTATGAAATCGAAATGGAATTTTTGAGACAAAAGATGAGTGTATATGAGGTTTTCCCATTTTTTAAATTTCATTTAGGACTTTAAAATTTGAGGGAAGAGCAGCTCAAACAAAGCAAAAGAGTGAATTGCATGGGTTTATTTTCTTTGAATCCTTTGTTCATTTACATCAAAGAGATGAGGAGTGACCCTTAACCAATTTTTTGGGCCTATAGGACTTAAATAGCATCTTCAGGAAAAACCCAAAAGTGAAATGACTTCAAATTACAAAGATCGGATATTTAACAACAACTGAAAAGCAATGGCTACAAAGTACTTGAGAGGATGGTGGATAATGGACAAGAATGTAACTAAGCACACAAAGACCAACCAACCAATGAAAGAATACAATGAAATGTGCAATTAACCATAACGGCTTACCTATAATGTGTTTTAAACACTCACGAAAGAAGAAATTTCTCCACTAGATAACTCGTAAACCTTTATCTAAGATTGGCATCCTTCAGTAATCATGGAGGTTTTCCACATAGTAAAAACTAAAAATAAAACGAAAAAATGGAAATCCAAAGGCTAAATACAAACAAAGTAAAAAAAATTGTTAATCAGATTTGTAGATCAGGACTGAGATCTGTATTCACCGTAGATTTCCACAATTGAGGAGCATTAAAATTATTGGACAACATTAAGAGTTTCAAGGCCATGCAATTAAGGCATAAAACAACGTGGAATTCATGTAGTCCTGTTAAAGCACGTCTAACTCAAAATCAAGTCAATCGTTATACAATATCACCATGTAAATCTATGCCAATGGATGACCACATCATGTGATGTTCGGGGTGAGTTGCCAACGTGTAACTTCAACATAATACCTTTCAATATATTTTTGGCATGTTGGCACATTAATACATGAAACCTTTATCATTTAATGATCGCATAATAACAAGGCAAACACAATATCAATGTATACATTTACAATATAACTAACATTGTATCAAAGGTTTACTCCTTTCTTAGTGCTAAAATCCATATTGTATCCAAATCAGCATAGGTCCCATTACATTATTTCACAAGATGTATAAAATCAACCCATCTCAAAACCATATGGTAAATATATCACAAGTGGCCCAGCATTCGAACTTCGGCATTCAACGTTGCATAAGTTCCTAGTACATACAATTAACCAAAATTCAGGCTCATTAAAACATTTATGAATGAACCATAGTGAATACAAAGGAACAAAGTCACATCAAACAATATGTTGTAGCCGCTACAACACCATCCAAAAAAATCTAGCCTATATATCTAAATTTTGGGTTCCCTTGGGCTTTACAATGTCTTAATTGATATCCCTGTCAATTGTATTGGTCAAAACTCTTTGATAACCTGCTTAATTGAGGCTACAAGTGTTTATATGTATATGAGGCACATCACCTATACTTACATGTCCCGCTTCATCCTTAACATTAAGGTATATGGGACTTTGCATTCATTCATTTTGCAAAGGATATTTCAGCACTACCTCTCGATTTATGTTTACGTAGGTGTCAGTGTAATTTATGGAGATGAATTAGAGCATGTATTTTAATATAAATCCGAGTTGGTAAACTTAGAAACACACCAAAATATATGGATCTTGTATCTAACTAGTTTGGGAAGTAGTTGCTTAGATACTTAAAATAACGAAAATGCATATTACAAACTGAAAATGAAATCTACAAATAGGAATTGTTGAATATGAAGAAAGTATAGAAAATCTTATCTATGAATCACATGAAAAGGTGAATAGTGATTTTATTCAATTTTAGTTAATAATGAAGAGCCTCTTGTCTCGGAGGTCCCGGTTGTCCTTTCTTATCATTTCTATTCATTCAATAAAACCAAATTCACCATTTAAGTTTCCAAATCATGAGGCATCTAATTCAAGAAAGAAGGAAGGAATGCATAAAAAATGATTTCAAATCACTTTTAATTAACAAAGAAAGGGCTCTAACTTAGAGATTTGGTTTTTCCTTCCTTTTTGAAACTAACTATTTGAGAGAAATCATTTCACTATCTTAATAACCAAGGCAAGCTAATTAGAGAGAAATATCCACAATATTAACAAAGAAAATAGAAATGTTAACATACAATTATGCACATAATTTAACAATAGTGTACTTAGCTTAGAATGGGGGCCTTCCACCTTTATCTGGTACAATTTAAGATAATCAGCTACAACAAATCACCATTCACATCACGCAACAATGTATGCACAAGAAATAGAAGGCAAGTCTCCAATTGTATTCAGAAAAATAATAATCACAATCTATGTCTTTAGTTGCTTGGTAGCTTTGCTTAAATAGGCTAAGGATGTAACAATATTAGCTATAATGTTGTAACAGTTAAAAAGAGTCCTATCCCATCTCACAAGGTCGAGCTCATCCCTTTGTTACACAAAATATGGAAAAATCCCACAAAATCACAAAATTGTCCCTTGAATGAGGGGATTTCCTGTGTGACTAGTCAAGTTTGACTAGCTTTGACCGTGCCTTTTCTAACTAATCTAGAGCGACCCAATAGGTGTCCCTCCAGCTTTGGTTACTCTATTTTTCAAATATGCTTTCAGTTCATGCCCATGTATCTTGCACATACGACTTCAATGGAGCCATTATGGGAAATTCTATTTTTGCCAAAATTAAATTTTAATGTTCAATTTTTACTAAAAACTCTAAAAATCAAAAGACATAATTAATTTACCTTGGTGTGAAAAAAGAGGCAAATTGTGACAAATATGATCAAAATATAGTAATAAAGGATGGAAAAATGATTGAATATGTATGGTTGAAAAGGGTCAGAGTCGAGAGCTAACACTCCCCCTTGATGATTTGAAATCATGTCCTCATGCTTTTCTGGACCTCGTGGCCCTTCTTCCCCTGTCTACTGATGTCTCTGTTAATCTGCCTGTTGATCTACCTGCTGAGGTGGATGCTTCAATCTGAGTTGCTTGTACGAATATGTCAATTCCTTCTTGCTCCTCTTTTTTCCTCTTTTATAAATTTCGCTATTTACTTTTTGTTTCTCATACTTGTATTGCTAATGTTTATTTTCCTTCAACAATCTGAATGCTTGCTTAGAAATAAGGAGGTTTTGAGTTTCCAATTTATTTGCTTTCTTCTTGAGTTGCTTGTTTTCCTTAACAATTTTGTTATTTTGTTCCTTGTACATCTCATTCTCCTTGTTCAAATGTCTTTCCATGATTTCAGTGACTTGAAGCTTTGCCTTCAACTTTTCTAACTCCTTTTCCTTGACAACCTCCTCCTTATGACTCCTTGATGTTTCTCCATGAGTCTCTTTTGACATCTTTTTTATTCCCTTAGTACTCTTTCGATAGGTTGAATAAGAAGATGACTCCTTGTTTTCACTATTTCCATACCAAGGATGGAATCTCTCTTTATTTATGTGAGTTCTGCATGTGCTTGTTTTTCTAACTTGTCAACGAGATCATGATGTAACTGTTGAGTTCTATCAAAAGGCAGTTCTTCTGGAATTTTTGCTTCAACAATGTTTTGGTCCTCCTTAGAGAGTTCTTCTAACACTCTTTTCCTTGACTTTCTAGGAAAGGATGTGAAGGATTTCTCTCGTTCAATACTTATCCCTTCCTGTTTATTTTTTGATCTTGTCATTGAGTGCAATGGTGACTGCATGATTTATTTAGAAAGGTGTAATTATTCAAAGGCTCCCACATCTTTAAGTAGCTCCTCCTTTTCCTGTAATTCCACAAAATTGTTCTTGTCAAGAAAAAATTTCCAAGTATCCTGTCTGCTTCTTAATTGATGTTCAACAAGAATCTTGATCAACCCATGATGAGAATGGTTGATCTCCTTCTTTTCACTCATGTTCTTGGCTCCATCAATCATTTGCAATAAACTCCTTCAAAAGAAATAAGGAAGATTTATTTTACTGTCCCCTTGGATATGCTGGGGAAGCCTTATGTGATACAAATGTACTATGCTATATCTACCATCACAAGTGAAATATTTTTGAATGATGAGGGTTAATTTAGCCCATGGTTCCTTGAACCATTCTCTTGGAATTCCTTTTGATCTATCAAATGTTCCTTTTCTTGGTATCTCCAGGAAATAATTCCAACCCTTTTCTTTGAAATGCTGCCCTTTGTGGTATTTCTCTCCTATTAATGGTAGATCTGTAGCATGAGCAAGATACTTATCTGTGATTGGGATAATGACATCTTCGACAATGGTCTTTTCATCATGATAATTTGATATCAATGCCTCTATCACCTTAGCATTATAACCATCAAATTTTATGAGAAATTAAAGTAAACCTGCTTGGTAAAGTTTTTCTTAAAAAATGCTACTTGGTATCCCAAAGTGCACCCAAACCCATCCAAAGAACAAGTTCCCTGCTTCTTGCCCATTGATGGTCTTTTTACAGGGCATTAGAACACACATCTTTCTGAACCTGTCAACTACCACAGATAGGTAGTCATGTCCCTTCTCGACATTCCCGGTAAACCTCCCACAAATTCCATGGAAATGCTTTCCCAAGGACGAGTGAGTATATGTAAGGCACAATATAGACCTTATTTCATGTTGCCAAACTTGTTAGTACAACAAAGCATGCATCCTCTTATGAACCTAGCTATATGTTCTTGCATCTTGGGCCAATACACATAACTTTGCAAGTTGGCCACGATCTTCCATTCACCAAAGTGCCCTGCAACCTTGGAGGTGTGAGCCTCTCTAATCAATTGCAACCGCTTACCTTTAGGAACACATAACTTATGCAACCTATAGAGTAACCCATCCTAGAGATGGTAGTCAATGTTGTTGTTGCCATCATGCACATGAATTTGACTTTGCAACTATGAAACACCTACTTTAATTCCTCATCCTCTGAATATGCCTGTCTATATGCATCATGGGTGAATGGCTCCATGTGCTTAAGAGTCCCCAAAGTTGTGATATTTGGTGTGGGTGGCCTTGAAAGCATGTCAACCAACTTATTTGTGTTTCCCTTCTTGTACTTGATCACTAAATGAAACTGCAGTAGAAACCCCATCCACTTGTAATGTTTGGATTGTTGTAGCTTACTTTGGGCCTGCAAGTATTGTAGTGGTTAGTGTTCTGTGTGGATTATTGTCTCCTTTCCCATCTAATAGTGCTTCCATTTCTTCATAGCCTCTACTAGGGTATAAAGCTCCTTGTCGTAGGTAGGGTAGTTAATAATTGCCCCATGAAATACTTCATAATGGTAGCATACAAGCCTTTTTCCCTGCATCAATACCACTCCCATAACATATCCACTCACATCTATCTCCACTTCAAAGGGTTGTTGCAAGTTTGGTAATGCCAAAACTGGTGCTTGACTGATTTTCTTTATTAGCTCCTTGAAATCCCTCTACTGACCCTTTCCTCACTGGAAACTCTTACCACTTGTTATTATGGTGCGGAGCGGTGTTTCTACCACTGAAAATGAGGCTATGAATTTCCTGACATACTATGCTACCTCAATGAAACCCCTAACCTCAAAAACATTAGTAGGCACTGACCATTTCATGATGGCCTTCATCTTGGCAAGATTTAACTTGAGTTCTCCTTCACCTATCACATACCCCAGATACACCAAAGATTGTTGTGCAAACTTGCACTTCTTGAGATTTGCAAGCAACTGTTGCTTCTTTAATGTCGCCAACAGTTGTGCTCCTCCCAGGTAGCAATATATACAAGTATATCATCTAAATAGATGATAACAAATAAATCTATAAAAGTGTGTAGTACATCATTCATTAATCTCATAAACGTAGTTGGTGCATTGCATAGGTTAAATGGCATGACTAACCACTCATACAAACCTTGTATAGTTTTGAAGGCGGTCCTACAGGTATCTTCTTCTTTGAATCGAACCTGGTGATATCCATATGTAAGTCCATCTTGGTGAAGTACTTTGCTTGTTGCAACTGATTCAATAGATCATCTATCCTGGGTAGGGGGTATTTGTTCTTGAGCATGATTTTGTTTAATGCTTTGTAATCTATACATCCTCCAAGTCCCATCCTTCTTTGGCACAATGATGATGGGTGACCCACATAGTGATGTACTTGGTCAAATGACACCTTGCTCCAACAGCCGCTACAATTGTTTCTTCACCTCACTTGCTTCTATAATAGATTACATGTACAACCCAATGTTTGGCAATGGGGAGTATGACGATAAATGGGTCTTGTGCTCCACTTCCCTCTTAGATGGTATCACTTTAGGATCTCGAACAAATCCCTGTATGCCTGTAACAACTCTTCCAGTTGTCGTTTCCATTTCTTAGTACACCCCTCTAGGGATGCCTTGCCTCTTATTGATTCCTCTACATACTGATTTTCTCTTAAAAATAATAAAACATACTTATTATTGAAACTGATAAATTTCTTGGTTTGGTTGGCACTTGCGAGCGAAATTTTCGACCTACCTTTGTGTGCATTGATGATGAACGATTTTCCATCCTTGATAAGCCAATACTAGTTGGCTCTTCGCATGAATATTACACATTGCATGTGCATGTAGGGACTCCCAAACACGACTCCACATACATCAAGGGGAACCACATCTAGTTCTTCTTCATCAATAAAATCAACATTGATGGCAAATATAATTTTGCATTGTTTTGTTACCTTCAACTTTGCATCCTTATTTACCCACTCCAGTGGATACGGGTTTGGATGATCACAATCTTCCAGCACCAACTTCTTGACTATCTTTGATGCGATGAGATTCGCTTGCAATCTCGAGTCAAACAGAGTATCAAATTTTGTCTTCTCGACCTTTATCTTTATATGGAAGAGTTTGATCATTTCTTTCTCTTCCTGTTGCTGAAGGCTACTTAGATTCGTCTCGTTCTGCACTAACGTACAAACGATCTTCTCATCCACGTTCAAGTTGATTTCAAATTGGTTCCTCGAATCCATGGCCATGAGATTCTTCTTATTATTTTCTTTATTTTTGTTCTTCGGGTTTAGCTCTCGACGCAACTTCCAACACTTCTCCTTTGTATGGTTGTCAATGTTAGAGTGGTTGTTGGGATCTTTCACTGGTGTGTTGTGGTTGCCATATTTTTATCTTTTCTCCCTTTTTGCTTATTCTTACACTCCTTAGAAGCATCTCATTGCTCCTTCTGCTTCAATCCACATGATTAAACTCTCTTTAGGCCTATGTTCTCCAGGTATTGTGCCTGAAGCCTCGTCTATTGATTTGGGCTTGAACAAAATCACTTGCTCTCGCAGATGGCGGTGTAGACCCCCCAAATAATTGAGGAGTACATCTAGGTTCTTGGGGAGATACCCAACATTATGGCCATCTTTCTGAACTATGTGGTGTACTCCTACATGCTTTGCGTTGCCTTTTGCTTGAAGTAGTGCCACCGATCCATTGGTCCTCTATGTACCCAATAGGATAAAAATGTGACTTAATGAGGGTTTTAAATTCCTCCCACTTAGTCATTGGAGGCTCTCCCTCCAACCTAAGGGTCTCCATGTGGCTCTCCCACCAAGTCAGGGCATGGCCCTCTAATTTTAGTCGTGCAAATGAGATCTTATGTTCTTCCTCAATTTGATGGACATTGAAATACACTTCTAATTGTTGTAACCCATTTTTCAGCTTCAGAGCATTGATCTCATCGTGGTATGGCTCGATATTGACCTTTGCTTCTATTTTAAACAGGGGTTGTGATTGATTCATGACACTCGAGCTAGGTTGATCTTTTTCGAGTTATTTCTTCGGATGGTTCTCTGTTTCTTCCCGGTCTCCTGACCCCCCTTTTGATTTGTCCTTTGTGTTTGAACCCCCATCTTCTCCAAATATCCAAAGCTTATTGCTTAGGGCCACCATGATGAGATTTACATTACAATTTATATTAACAACTTGTTGTTCCAACCGCAAAAACCTCTTTTTTGCAGGATCATGAAGGTTATTCACAAATTCGTTGACCATGATTAGGGTTTTGTGACTTTTGGCCGAACTGATCTAGATCCCCTGCGAATCTCCACAGTATTCCCAAAGAAAAACTTCTCTCATAATAATATGATCTGTAAATTTTCGTGAATATTCCATTGGACAGTTCATCACAACATATATGATAATGTTATATTTAAAATATGGAATTACACTATTGCAATTTTATTTGATTTTTGGATCTGTAGATTTACTGTTAAAAGTGCATGCTTGCGAATGAAAAATATGCAGAAAATAAATAACGATAAAATAAAAAAACTAGCACACATATATTTGACATAAGATATGCTTTGGGAAATCCTTTTGGGAGAAAAACCCAACTGGAAGGTGAGGTTGCTCTGCTCTCGTTCTCTGAATGGAAATATAGCTTTGAGTACAAAGAAGTATGGCCTATGGCCTGTGGGCTGCTACAATGCACAAATCCTCTCTATGTGCTCTATCTCCTATCCCTCTTGGCTATTTTTACTCAACTATGGAACAAATGCACTCGAAAGAATGGAATCCTTTTCCTCCTAGTGGCCCGGTTATAACACAACCTGATAGCCTACTAGTGGTTAGGTTTGACTACCTCAAATCTTAACCATAGTTACAATATGAACTCTTCTAGAGTCTTCTATATCATAATCACGTGGCTAGCCCTTTTTTCATGAATAATGGGGGCTGATGTGGCATCCTCTCAAATTATGGTGGTGAAAACAAGAAGGCTAACTTCTAAGTGGCATAACTTTTGCATACAAGCTCATAATGACATGATTCTTGCGTTGTTGGAAAGGTATTTGTGTGTAGAATAGCATGAAAGAGGTGTCACACCAAAGTGATAATTTTATAACCCCAAAAAATGTTGTTTGATCCTCAAAATGATCCCTGAAGGGTTTAGACCATGTTTTGCCAGATTGGGTCGCGCTGGTAAAAATGGTCTCGTGAGATGATTCCTCCTCTTTGTCCACTTTGAAAGCACTGAGATGGATGAAAAACAATATAATGATCCAATTTGGATTAATCTTGGGCCAATACACATACCTATGCAAGTTGGCCATGATCTTCCCTACACCAAAGTGCGCTACAACCTTGGAAGTGTGAGCCTCTTTGATGAGTTGCAATCGCTCACCTTCAAGAACACATAGCTTATCCAACCTATAGAGTAGCTCATCTTGGGGATGGTAGTCAATAATGTTATCACCATAGAACACATGCCTCTAACTCTATAACTGTTGAAATAACTCCCTGAAGTCCTCATCTTCTAAATATGCCTCTCTGTCATGGGTGCATGGCTCCATGTGCATTAGATTTCCCAAATATGCGATCTTTGATGTGGGCGACATTGAAAGCATATTTTCCAACTTGTTTGTGTTACCCTTCTTGTAATTAATCACTAAATGAAACTGTTGTAGAAGATCCATCCACTTGTAATGCCTGGTTCAATATAGCTTACTCTGAGTATGTAGGCATTGTAGTGGTTAGTGATTTGTGTGGGTTACAGTCTTCTTTCTCATCAGATGGTGCTTCCACTTATTCACATCTTGCACTAGAGCATAAAGCTCCTTATCATAGGTAGGGTAGTTAAGAACCACCCCATGAAATACTTTAGAATGGTAGCATACATGCCTTCCTACTTGCATCAAGACCGCTCCCGTAAGATACCCACTTGCATCTGTCTCCACTTCAAAGGGTTCTTGCAAGTTTGGTAATGCTAGAACTAGTGCTTGACTAATATTCTTCTTAGCTCCAAAAAGCCCCTCTATTGACACTTTCCCTACTAGAAACTCTTGCCACTTGTTGTTATGTCATGGAGAGGTGTTGCTACTGCTGAAAACAAGCCTATGAATTTCCTCGGGTACTATTCTACCACAAAAAAACGCATAACCTCAGAAACATTAGTAGGCACCGACCATTTCATGATGGCCTCCATCTTGGAAGGATCTATCTTCAACTCTCCTCCACCTATCACATACCCCAAATACACCAAAGACTGTTGCGTAAAATCACACTTCTCAATAATAAAAAAGTTTGCTAGTTTTTCCCTTTTGTGGGATTTACAAGGTATATCGTATGTCCAATGTGTAATGATGATTTTTTTGTGTTTCTTCTGTGAAATTTTCATTATGAACTTAGTCGTACATAAATCAATAATTTTTTTAAGGGTTTGTTTGAGATTTACTGTCATGTGCTAGGTTTGAGGAAATTTAGAACTCTATAAGGCTATTGTTTAAAGTCAGGGGTATGATGGATGAAATTGTGTGATGTGAAGACCTGTTTTTTCACGGAAACCATGCAAAATGATGAACATGCAAGTTTTGATTTCGATGAACTATATCTAAGGAAAGGAGAAGATATTTTCTTTTAAATGCAAGTATGCACATAGTCCTTCTTTTTTCTCTCATTCAACGCTCAGATCCATAAAACAAATAAAAAAACTAGTTGGAAATGTACAACAAACAAAATCAAAAGGAAACAATTACACACACACACACATACTAAAGGAACCAAAGACCCTAATTCTACAAGCAAGTATGCACTAAGATATAAAAAATCAATCAAGTAGAAGACTTACAAACAAACAAACAAATTTAGGTTGTTAGTACAGTGATGCAAGGGAGGTATTTGGGCACCAATGTCTCTGATGGGAATCTGTAACCTCCTCCTTCCACATTTACCCACTTTCATCGGTTTGCCCAGGGTAAACATGAGTTGAGGGTCACTGTGATAAGACTCAACCTCCTATATGACCTTAAGGAAATGGAGTCAACAACTTAAGACTTTGTTGACCTCCAAGAGCAACCCAACCCCTCTAGGTGTCCAACCCTGAGTTACTCTCTGTTTCATTGACCTAGAGCCTCAACCGCTTCCTTGCCAAGGCCTCTAAGCGACTGTAACCATCCAGTCGCTCCCATAGGCTTGCTTCTGGGTGACTATGGATTTTTTCAGTCATTTCTATGCCAACGACCCCAAATTCTGAGCCACTTTGTGAGGGCTAAGACTCAAGTCCCTACCCAAAACTTAGTGAAACTTCTAGAAATGATGAATCACATAGAAACAAGGCTTCCACACCAAGACTTGACCTGTCTTCTCTCAAGTAAGACCGACATTCCATTAAACACAAAATGAACATGCAACCTATAAGTCATGAATGAATATATGAACTTAAGGATTTGAAAACTTATATTAGGTTTAACAAGAAGGATCTATGCCTTCTCACATTAGTTTCCATAACACCAATTAGGTCATGCATTCATTAAGTAGACATTCATTGAATGAAATGTGAAAAGAGACATACTTAGATCTGTCATATAACCATGCTTATAACCAACATATAATCAGATAGATAACAATGATAAAACAATCATTAAAGCCACATAATAACAAGTGCATTTACTTATCAAAGGCAAGAGAAACTTAGCTCTTATTAAACATATGCAAAAGCCAACTAAGTCAGGGACGTCAACGTACCACTCGACCATAGATTGGGCTGATCCAAACTTTCTTTCAGCCAATCATCCCCGTGCCATATTCCAAGCATGAATGTGGGATCTCATGGGATAAACCAATCCATAATTAACCAAGGGAATCTAGAGGTTAAGCCACCTTCACCCTCACCATACTGTGATCTCACCTAAACCGACTCTGAGATCACAAAACCAAACTGAGTTTGGATTCCTCAAAATTCCTTCACCATCCCTTGAGGAATTTTCCTGTCTCCACCCACCTGCTGAGGGCTTCCCATGAAGACCATCTCCACTCCCAACCCTTTGGATTTGCTTGAGACAACCTCACCTAGATCCAAAACCTTCCGACAATCCAGAGCTTAACCGAGAAAGAATCCCATCACACGATGGCTATCCATAAATGACAAGGCAAGGCTAAAAACCACTATCAATACCATGCAAAATCCATGCCATCGACAACAATGAAACCAAATACATACATGCCATACCATGCATGCCAAAAAAACTAGGAAATCATACATGCAACCTGTTACTTGCAAGTATTCTTGCTGAAGTTGTTTGATCCAACATTTCCTTGCTTGCTTGATTTCCTTCTCCTCTTGGTGCTCTTCTCCTCTCTGAAAACCAATTCTAAAAATGAACTGACAAAAAGTTACAAACTGATGCTCTAGTGCCTTTTTATTATTGATGCCTCTAATTTCTTTAATTTTCCTTCAATTTCCTCCTCACATGCAACCCGTGACCTTTCACCTCCCTTTTCTCCTATTTTCCATTATTTTTCATAAATAAATGCCAATAATGCCTTTTTGCCTTTTTAAAGCCTTTGCCATTGCCTTTGCCAATTTCCCCTTAACCATAATACACAACAAGTGATGCCCACTAGGATATTTCACCCAACATTCAACTTGGAATACATGTCCATTGACCTTGGTCTTATTTTGCCTTTATTAAATTTTATTACATGAACTTTTAACCGAGGGCTGTTACAAAATCAATCCCAAGAGAGAGGCTTAAAAACCCAATGAGAAACCAAATTCACAAAATTGCATGCAAATCTGGAAGATTGTACAATAATCAAGATCAAAACTACAGATCCAAAAACACCCCTTGGATGGGCTTACATTGTTGCAAAAAACTGAAAAAGGTTTTGAGTTAATCCCCTCAAAAATCTGAAGAAGAGGCCTTCAATGCTCTATTCATGAAGACACTGAGCAACAAAGAGCTAGCAACGCTTTGTTGTAGAGTAGTCGAACCAGAGAGGCCTTCGAGGCCCTGTTTCTAACTGTGGGCAAGAAACATAGGGGAAAAACTCAAGTTTAAAGCTTTTGAACACTTGGATTCTGCATCTAAGTTTATGAATACTGTAAGTGATATATACACAAGAAAATCCCCTCAAAAAATAAAAAACAAAAGCTACAAAAATGCTCTCACTGGGTTCTCCCTACTAGAGTCGCCAATTATGTTTAAGAGCAAATTTATACTTTAAGTAGTAGGATACTTTAAGGCTAGCAAACTTGCCTAGGGTCTGCTTAGATAGAAGGCGTGTGAAGAATGTGATATAACAAAAGAAGACACTCCCAATTATGCAAGCAAGAATTAACAAGGAATAATAATAGGCGTTATTGTTTTATCGCGAAAACCTATCTCTGTTTCTACTACCATCTTGAGAGGAGATATCCTAGAGATCTCAACTCCTGCTTCTCTTCTAGATCCTGCACACAAGGAGCAAACAACCCGCTACCTTCCCGCAATAACAAGGTTAGTGCACGAAAACTATATCAAATATGCAACACATAAAAAAAATACATGAATGAACATAGGGAGAAATCTCTTACTTTGTATTAATATCATTGGAAAATGTACAAAGTTGAGGTTCCTGCAATCTTTGCCTGAGTAAATGTCTCACCTATACTCATTGGTGTCTAGACTCACAAACATAAGCTTATCACAAGAGCACTCCGAAAACATTTTGACATAGTAGCATTTCCTTGTTTGTGACTTGTGGAGGGTTTGTTTGTATAGATTTCTCTTATTATTGGCCACATTGAACTTAGACATATATGGTTTTGATTAAACATGACCAAATCAACCCTATCCATGCAAAAGATTTGCACTTTTTTCCATTGCTCTCACAAAAGTGCGTTGTTAGCCTCTGTTGCTCCTGAGTACACTCATAAGAGGCGTTACTAGGCGTACTGTTTCTCTTCCAAAAAAAAGTGTTAAAGCCACTAAAATCACTTTTTTGGAGTCTTCCACTAAGCACATTTTGACCCTTTGACTTGCAAAAGTTATTCCCTTCTATTGAATCCTAGGGTGACTTTTTGAGTTATAACATATGAGACTTGCCCATACTCCTTCCAAAATAAATGCACTATAAAAAATATATATACCCATTACACACTAAAAATATATATGTATACCCCTTCCAAAATAAACACATTATAACTATAAATATATATAAAATATATATCCATTCCAAAATAAACACACTATAAAAAGTTTAATAGGTTTTTATGTATTATCCCTTTCCCATATTTCAACATGTTCTCACAAACGCTTCATGATACCAGGTGAAGATAATTGAAACTCCTCCGTCTTCTTCTCCTGAGTCAACATGGAGTCAATGGTGGCCTAGGGAAAGGTCCTACCCTTGATCGGAGGACTGTTCCATTACCTGCTCTTTCCCCAGTGGAGTGAACGTTTGTCCTAAATACTCTTTAAACCTCAGTTTCCGCATGGAATGCTAAAGCAAATCAATCCCTGGTCTGAATATTTTGTCTGCGGGGGCTGGTTTTTACCTACGGTGACGAAGCGGAAGGCTAGAAGAATATCATGGGGCAGGTGAGGAATACGATGGCTTTGGTGTCCAGAATAGCCAGGCGCGGCCTCGGCCCCTCAAATATCAGATATTTCGCTAGCTCCACTGTCCCGCCGGTGTTCGTTGACAAGAATACCCGAGTCATTTGCCAGGGCATCACTGGCAAAAATGGCACATTTCACACAGAACAAGCTATTGAATATGGCACTAAAATGGTATGTATGATATCTCAAACCCATTCCCACCTTCTCGGCATTCTTTTCGGAGTTATTTCTGTATTGGGTGTAGATCATGGTCTTTAAGTACGCCCTCTGAATCCTAGATTGCCTGGGAACCGAACCAGTGATCTCCATCACCAGGATCTGATTTTAAATGCAAGCCCTTCTTTCTGCGAGATCAGAAACAATATTCCCTTTGTACAAGCAGCCAATGATAGTCTCACAATGTACAAAGCTAAATCATTTTATGGATATTCTATTGGCCATGAAATATTTCCAGAGGCTTTTATTTTAAAGGATCAACATATTGATTATCTTTATGTGACTAGTAAAATGGCCTTATAATGGAATTGTGTTGTGGAAACTGTATAAATAATTCAGAGACCGTCATGGAAAGAACATTCTAGCACGTCCCGAGGCTTGGGCCACGCCTCATAACACGGATTTTCTTCCGCTTAGGTGTCAGGTCCACGGGGTATTTGCTTATTTGGCCAAATTCACCGAGGAGTTCGGCCTCGCCCCTTTTCTCAAACAGGCCATTTGGACTGGGCAGACCACAGCCAGAATGTAACCCTGATTGTTGGCTCAATACCATGTGAATCTCACCAGTGAGTTAAGGTCGAATGGTGAGGGACAGGCACGCTATACGATTGGTTAATTATAAATGGTCGTGTCCCCTCACTTCTAAAAGCCTGTTTATATTTGATATGCTTATGCATATATAATTCTCACCATTTATCAATTATCCTTACGTTACTTCCACGTGTAATCATGGATGAACAATACGAAATTTTGTTTCACAAATAGTCCTCTTAAGTTCTTAACAGCATGACCTCTCCAAATTGATGCTCTTTCCTTCAACTCACCAGTGACAATTTTCTTCGTGACAATCTCCGAACTTAGATTTTATAAGCATTTATAGCAGCTATTGAACTCTGCCGCACCATATGGAATAGTTTAACGGATTCTTAGAGCTGCTTTCCTCCTAAATAACAATGCCCAAATCTCCAAACCGATTCTTTGCACAGGTGAAATGGTCCAAAAGGGGTGAAATGTGTCTTTAAGGGGATTTGAACCCTTTACGAGACGCCACCATTAACCATCTAACCAATCCCTTGTTCGTGAATTCTTATCTGTTGAATTAGCTTTAGTTAAATTTGAAAGTGATAATTATATCCAAAAACTAGTGAACGATACTTATAATTATCTCGATGGAATAATAACATAAATACAATTCACACACAAAAGGCAAAACATGAAATATATTAAAATGCTCAATCATTCATTCTCATTCTCATTCTCACTAAGGTCTAGCAAAGTGATTTTTATTTTTTCCCATGCAAAGACACATTAATTAATTTAATTAATTAATGTTGAACAAAGTAATGATTTATTATAAAGTACCTTTAAGTGATTTTATGATCATTGAATCGCAGCTGTCAGATTTAAGGAGATGATGAGATTTTAGCCAACCATAAATCTCGTCGTGAATTACGAGGTTGACTTTGTGGATCACAAGGTTGGGGAAAAAGGATAAAAGTAATTGCTTGGAGAGAAGATGGCACACGTTCCTAGGTAGCATGCACTTAAAGAGAAGTTGGCATGCATATCAAGGAGCAACAAGGGAGGAAAAGAGAGGGAAAAGGGACAGCACACAAACCAAGGCAGTTGGGCACACAAATCGAAGCAGGTTGCATGTGTAAGAAAGCTGCATATAAATTGAGGCAACTGTTGGCACACAGATTGAGGTAGTTGTACAGGTCCAAACTTTTTGCTGGCATGCGGATCTAGGCAGAAAACTGTTGCAGCTTGCTGCTTAGCATGCAGATCAAGCCAGATCTGTTTGGCACAGTTTTCTAGGCGCTGGTATAGGTTTTATTGCTGTAATAAATTTCTGACTTTCCTTTGCAAGCTAAAATAAAAACAAAACATAAATGCTGGTTTTCCTGAGTTGGGTTTCGAGAGTAAAAATCTGTGTAAACATTTATGTGCTTGATTTTTACCGTGTAAAATTTGTTGGAAGCTCAGCAATATTTTATATTTTCTATGCATAAATTTCAGAATTGGATTTGCTGTTAAAATTAAATTTTAGGTATAAAATTTATTGGCACTCTAAATCGATTTGTTGGGCTTTAGAGAAATGAACATGGTAACAAAGCCAAGCCTCTTCTTTCAAGGATTGCACATGTTCAAGCTCAAAGGGGTTCGTGGTCTTTTTAAAGTTTTCAACGACAATTAATCAAAAGATTGACTTACCATGGCAACCAATGCTTGCTGTGAAGATGGGCTAGAAGGAGCCTCAAATTATCTCCAGTGGAAAGTCGAGATAATAGATGTTGTCAAGGAGAACAAATTGTGGAGCTTTGCTAGTTCCACAATGGTTGTGCAATCCTATTGCCTTAGACCTTCATGAGGGGAAAGAAGCTAGAGCACTGAGGATCACCTTGGACGGGGTAAAAGATCACATGATTCCCCATTTGTCCGAGCACAAGCCAATGCAGGAGATGTGGGATGCACTCACAAAATTGTACCAAAGTGACAACCAGAATCAGAAGATGCTACTAAGGGTCAAGCTCCACAACAACAGGATGTCCAAGGGAGAGAGCGTGACTTTCACGCAGTTGCGAGATGAGATGGCAATCGTAGGGGAGACAATCGCTGATTTTGAATTGGTGCATATACCCTTGAATGGCTTTACAAAGTAGTGGGATGTATTTGTAAAATGCTTTGTGGGACGAGAGCATCTTCCAACCTAGGAAAGGATGCAAGATGATTTCATACAGGAAGATATTTGAAAAGGGTCTCAACGGGGAGATAAAAAGAAGAAGAGCGAGGAGGAAGAGAACCCGACTCTAGCATCCAAGAGCAAGGGGAATGCCAAGAAAGGTTCCACTGAAGGAGCTACCTTGCAGGGTTGGAAAAAGAAGTTTCATGCCGACAAACTGAAATGCTTTGCTTGCCACCAATTAGGGCATTTTGCTAGCTAGTACCTGTTACCCACCGCTTCGTGGGTGATATCTCTAGGATAAATTTTTCTCGATGATGGACCTCAGCCGGCAGCCAACAGCCCTTTGCAGCCTCCTACTCCCTCTTTGTGCCATTTCTCTGCCACCTGAACCAACCATGTGGTCCCTCACCCACCTGTATTGATCGTATGTTTGAAGGTGGGCCTCACGAATCTAAAGGTATGTCTTGTCATTTGGTAATTGAGTATTGGGTTTACTTATTATGGATACTTCTGGGTATTGATTGATGGGGGGATTTGGCAGAAAGGGTGGGCTTAGTTTGTGCCCTTGCCCCTTGATCTCTTTTGGATGTTACTCTTGGATCTTAGTCCCGTGGGATCTCCTTTATTGACCATTTGGTTCTAGGGTGGTACTACTTGGGAAACCCCAACTTTGAGTGCGTGGTCCCGCTCCTTTATCCACATATATTACTCCCTTTCCACTCACTATACCCCATTTATCATTTCTCCCATCTGGGTCCACATAGGGTCGACCTCCCTATCCACTTGCCCCCACCTTGGGTCAGGCCTAGAATGATGCCCGGGAGGTTGAAGTAGCTAAAAGAAAAAGAAAAAAGCATAATTGGTCACATTTAACAGGAAATTGTACCACAAAATGCAAAAGATGGTCGAGACAAAAATAATTAGCACGTGGACAAAAGCCAATACATGAGCTCTATCCCAATCCATGGTCATCATCTTGGTTCTATAGGCCCTAGTTGAGCCTCCTTTATCATTCAGGAATCCATGATTGTCCCAACCCCTGGAGGGCAATGAACCACCCTACCTAAAAGGGGGTAATCATTGCTATATCTTACACATCATGCTCTTGTCCTTTGAGCCCCGAGTAGTTAATGAAAGAAAATCAATAAAAGGCAAAAAACATATAAAGAAGGGTGGAAAAATCAAGCTCAGAGCACCTCGTGTACCACGATTGCTCCCTCCTACATATTACATACCCAGGTGTAGGCTTCCCCTTATCCAACTGCCCCTATGCCCCAATATGTGGCCCAGGGTTGCCCCTCTCATTCCCTATTCCATTCCACTTATTTATTACTTGCCACCCCTATTAGAGGGATGTGCCTTGGACATACTATCCCCTTTAAGGGATGAAACCACCTAATAAGGTACTTGGTTAACCCCCTTTGGAGCTTGGAGACACTAGCACATGCCAAAGCCCACTACAGAAGGGCATGCCATTATGAAGTGCCCATTTGTTATCCATGATTTGTAAACTCTTTTACCCTATTATTTTAATGACTAGTTGTACTAGAAGCCTAAGGGACGCGTTGGATCTTATGCAGGATTACATGTGGTTTCCATTTGGGTTTGGTTTCCCTATACGAGATCCTAACCCCAAGATGTCTACATTGGCACATATAAGGTGTGCATAGAGAGCCATTGGCCTCCACAACAACAGACCACACTCCACGAATCTTCATCGATGCTTAGAGACTATTAGCGATCCACTTTTAGGATGATAGTGATATGCTTGGTACATGTCCAACAAGCCCCCACAAGCGCCCCACACTCTTGGCAGGTGTCCCAGGACTTGTACGATGTCATGACAACATTCTTTCCACCATTCGAATCCTTGCTGAGGATCTACAGGCATCTCCGATTCATATGGAGACCCTTGGGGTCATTTAGGTTCCCTTAGACCCACTGGGAGCACCATATGTCTACTACTTGGAGAACAAGGGGCCACCCTCTTGTCCATCATATTCCGAGGAATTTATTCCTCAGTATGGCACTTCAGGATATTATTAGGCCTTTGGAGGGCCCCACAACATGTACATATTATTATTTGGCCCATTGTGAGGCATATTTTTATACTTGTGAGCTAGTTTGGTGGGCTTGTCACCAATATGGGTTTTATTTGCACATTATTTTATCAATAGGGGCTAATGTAGGCCCATAGGCTAATTCGAACCCCTTAGGAGGCTATATATTGATGTTAGATACATTCATTTGGATCATCACTTGACTGGGGATCTCTCTAATCATAGAGAACTTTGCATTTTTTCCTTGGAGGATATTTTTTGGAGATGGATGAATTTTGACGTATGGATTTGGGCTATTTTTCTTGTCTTGGATCTTTGTCTTACAAACAAAATGCTTGTTGGATATATTCTATAACGTTGTAAGTAAATTTTGACGTTATTCTTGTTGTTGCATATTGCTAAAATTAGGGCTAGTTGCTGCATAATTGAAATGTGGAATTAAGCATGTTTTAGCTAATTTAATGTACGGGCCAATGTTATATGAATGAAATGTCCTAGAGATTATTTGTCTCGATAAGCTTGCATCATTTGCTTTGAAGTATAAATGCTTGAAGGTCACTTTTCTTTTCTTTCTCAACATTGGATGAAGCTGACTTTTCGGGTCTCCTTGATCAAGAAAACAAGTTCTTACTCATCATCATCCTTGACTCCATATCCCCAAGTGAATTAGGTACTGATCCTTCAAAAAGGGTGATCATTTTTACCTCTTTTTACCCTTTTCCCCTTTTTCCCTAGGTCTAGCCCCATTAGTTCACCTAGGGTATCAATTTCCTGGGAATTGACCCAAGGAAAAATTTTGATCTCCAACAGGCTACTGCGCTGGTGGGTCCCCTTTCTCTCCTCCAAATTTGAGGCAATTCTAACGGTGGAATCTTCGGCAATCCCAAGCTCTAGGATCGAATTTTGCCTAGGCATCCTCAAGGCTAAACCTCAATAGGATCAATTCAACCTTTTGAAGTAGATATTCTTGTTTGGTCCTTTCCTTTCAGCTTGTCCAGGATAGGAACATCATTGGTTGCTACATTCCATCCCCGAACCTGGAATGGGTCCACTTGGTCCCATGTGGTCCCACTTCTTAATAAAGATTATTTGTCAAGGACCATTTGGGAATCCAAGTTTCCCAAGGATTATAGGGATTGAGAACCTCGTCTATAAGCCTATTCCTTCTCCCTCAACCCTCCAATCCTCACCCCTTACCCCTGGAGTGTAGGAATTTACAGGGTAAGTTCCTCAGACAGAACACCAAAAGGACACCGCTCACAAACAGATCACAGATCAATACACCAGTATTTTGACGTGGTTAAAACCCTCAGAGAGGGAAACAGTCCACGGCCTGCGCCAACGTGGCTACTACAGGCAATTTATTAATAAAAGAATGAAAATTTACATAAGCTTCTCTCATGCACGGTTAACCTACAAATGACCCTCCATGCGCTTTAAATAGAATTCATGGACCAATCGGCTGTCAAGCCACGGATCAAGTGTCGGTAATACCGAGGAGAGAATGAACCGTCGGATCACTACATATCGTGACCGTCGGATTGTAAGTTACAAAATGTACAACGGTAAAGAAACACACTTTACCTAACGCTAACCTAACTCTATACTAGACCAAGTTGAACTTAACTATTCCTATGTGTCGGAATATCCTAACATCCCCCCTTAAGAACAACTTGGGATAGGATTGAAGGATTTACAAATATGACACAATAGGAGAAGGAAGGAGGCACTAGAGCCTATCCCCCCTTAGTGACAACTTCCTGAACTCCAAGCATATATCGAAGTTTAGTGAACTTCGCCTCTGTGAGAGCCTTTGTGAAGATGTCTGCAACCTGATCATCTGTTGAACAATATTGCACTTCAAGAACATGGTCATGAATGAGCTTTCTGATGAAGTGCATGTGAAGTTCAATGTGTTTGCTGCGCTGATGCTGAACTGGATCTTTGCAAAGCTGAATGGCACTTTGATTATCACACCAAAGTGTAGTCGGATGCTGCTGCTCAAAGCCAAATTCTGATAGGATCTGACGAAGCCACAAGGCTTCCTTACTAGCTTCCACGGCACCACGATACTCTGCTTCTGCTGACGAAAGAGAAATGGCAGCCTGTTTCTTACAAGCCCATGTAATAGGTCCTGAACCAAGAGTGAAGACATAACCGGCAGTAGACTTCCGATCATCAGGGTCACCAGCCCAATCAGAATCAGTGAAACCAAACTAATAGAGGAGCTGCTTTGGCACTGTAATGAATCCCAAACTGTACTGTACCTCGAACATAACGAAGTGTTCTTTTAGCTTCTTTCCAATGACTTTCACGGGGGTTTTGCATAAAACGAGCAACAAGGCCAACAGCAAAGGAAAGGTCAGGACGAGTATGGGTTAAATACAAGAGTGTTCCTACAAGTTGACGGTATAAGGTAGCATCAACTTCAGGAGAAGTACAAGAGACTGAAAGTTTGACTCCAGACTGAAAGGGAGAAGGAGCTGGCTTACAATCTTCCATGTGAAAATGACGAAGAATATCACAAGCATACTTGGACTGGGAAAGGGAAATACCCCCCTTGGATTGCAAGACTTGAAGACCGAGAAAATAGTGTAAGTGTCCTAAGTCTGTCATTTCAAATTTCTTTTTAAGGCTAGACTTCACATGTTTATAAGGTTGGGATCACTACCAGTGAGAATAAGATCATCAACATAAAGAACAAGGATGATAAGAGAGTTGCCCACTTTCTTGGTGTAGACAGTATTGTCAGAATAACACCTAGAAAAGCCAGATTCTAAAAGAAAGCTATCCATTTTGGCATACCAAGCCCGAGGAGCTTGCTTGAGACCATAAAGATATTTCTTATGTCGACATACAAGGCTGGAGTCTGTTTGGATGAAGCCAATGGGTTGTTCCATATAGATTTCTTCATGCAAGTCCCCATGCAAGAAGGCAGATTTAACATCCATCTGATGGACTTTCCATTTTAAAGAGGCAGCAAGGGAAAGAACAAGGCGGATAGAGTTCATTTTGGCAACAGGGGAGAAGGTGTCAGTGTAGTCAATGCCTTCAACCTGTGAAAAGCCCTTAGCAACAAGACGAGCTTTATGTTTATCAACTTTCCCATCTGGTCCATACTTGGTTCTGTAAACCCATTTACATCTAACAAGTTTGCGTCCCCTTGGTAGAGGAACAAGATCCCATGTATCATTTGCCAACAATGAATGATATTCTTCATTCATAGCTGCTTCCCAATGTGGATGGCCTGAAGCTTCTGCAAAAGTGTCAGGATCATGATTTACTGGAGCTTGAGCCAGTAAAGAAGAGGCTCTTTCAAACTGAGAACGTGTACGTCGCTGATCTGTAGGATCACCGGCAAGATCACCTGCTGCATCCCGAGTAGCACGGACCCATCTTGGAAGTTGAGGATCCTGAGAAGGTGGGGGAGGATTGTCATCCTCACTTTCATCATCTGAAGAAGAAATGTTTTCAAAAGTAGGAGAGATAGGAAGAGGTGGCACATCCACTGGACTAGGCTCGCAGGCCAATTTATTTTCATAAAATTTTACATCTCTTCTAATGATAACATTTTTGGACTTAAATGGAATAAGTCTATAACCTTTTACATCTTCAGAATATCCAACAAAAGTACATTTCTCACTCTTAGGTTCTAAAGCTTTATGCTTTTCATCTGGAATATGGGCCCATGCTTCACTTCGAAAAACACGAAAGTGACTTACATCTGGTTTAATGGAACTCCAAGCTTCTTCTGGAGTGATATTCTTTAGAACCTTAGTAGGAGTGCGATTTATTATATAATTTGCACAATTAATTGCTTCGGCCCAAAACTAAGACTGAGTCCTTTAGATTGCAGCATACAATTAGCCATTTCCTTTAAGGTGCGATTTTTCCTTTCAGCTACACCATTTTGTTGTGGAGTGTATGTAACAGTATGTTGCATTTGAATTCCATTTTCGGTGCAAAAGTTGATGAATGTGTTTTTAACATATTCTCCACCATTATCAGTTCTTAGCTTAAGAATTTGATGTCCAGATTGTTTTTCAACAAAGGCTTTGAAGGCCAAAAATGTGTAAAATACTTCGCTCTTGAGTTTTAAGAAGTATACCCAAGTGCGTCTAGAGAAATCATCAATGAAAGTAAAAGGGAAATACTTGCAGCCACGAGAATGACAACAGGAAGTGAGAACCACAATAAATCACTTGTGCACAAGCTGTAAAGGGGCTGAGGTGTGCCAAGAGGCACGTTTTTCAAAACTGTCCGATGATGTTTTCCGAGTACACATCCGGAACAAACACCATCTCTGCAAGATACCATAGGAAGACCTGTCACCATATTTTCTTTACATAGATGGTGAGGGGAGCGATAGTTTAAGTGACCAAATCGCTCATGCCAAAGTTTGCTCACTTCATCATTATGAGCAACAAATACTGAAGGAAGATTTGATGACCCAAAGTTGTGAAACTTGTACAACCTTGTGGAATCATCAGCAATACCAGTAGCTAGATCTGTTTAGGATCTCTTAGATCCTTGATTACAACATCATGAGGTGAAAATTCAACAATTTTACCTTCACCTGAATGAGTTATCTGATATACAGATAGAAGGTTGCAGGATAAGGTTGGAACACATAATACATCATTAAACTGACCATTGTCTAGATGAACAGTTCCAGTCCCTACAACATTAAGAGATCTATCATCACCAACATATATATTTTTGGTGTTACAATCATGTAAAGAAGAAAACATGGCTTTGTTTTTGGCCATGTGATAAGAGGCTCCAGAATCAATGAGCCACTCATGAGAATGAGAAGAAGAAGATACATTTAATGCATAACCAGACTGAGATGATTGACAACGACATGCAGAAAGTGCCATTCCTGAAGATGAAGTTGAAGTTGAAGTAGAAGAATGCTCCACATGGATGTTATGTTTCTTCATTGCGGCTTCCAAGGCTTCCATCTTCTTAAAGCATTTAGATTCTAAGTGGCCATCTCGATTACAAAAGTTACAATGTCTATCAGTCTTCTTCCATTTGCTTTTATTGGTCTTATCATTTTGCTGAAATGATCTTTCATTTTGAGGCTGAGTTTGCTTAGGACGCTTGTTTGGTTTAGGACCATTCTTTTTAGCATATGACTTCTTAAGATTCTTTAAATTTGGTTGCTGCTGGGCGGATAACGCTTTCTTGGAAGAGTTTCCAAGATTAAGAAGACCAAGGTGTAAGAGTTTTTCTTGTTCTCTTATTAAAGAATCACAAAAAGAGTCAAAGGAAGGGGCCTTGTAGTCTTTTCCTTGACAAATGAAAGCTTCCCTGGTAGAATGGAAGGTGGAAACAAATACAGAGTAGGCTGGTCCCAACTTAGTAAGGATGGAATAAATAAGGTTACTATCTTCTTTTTTAACCTTAACACCTTCCAAGAGATATCTAAGGGTCTTGAATTTGGACAAGAAATCTTCAATGCAAGAAAAAATATTAGGATCCAATGTAAGCAACTCATTTTCAAGTTGATGGGCTCTAATTTCATTTTTAATCCCAAAAACTTTAGTGATTTGTTCCAATGCTTCATGAGAAGTATCAAGTTCTGCAATATGGAATCTAAGATCAGGAGAAATAGACATCCCTATCAAACCACGTGCTTGATCTTGTCTATTTTCCCATTTTGAAGCCTTGTCTTCATCTTTTGGTTTCTTCTCTTGGTCTGTGGCTATTCTGTAGAGACCTTTACTTCTAAGTAAATCTTCCATGTAGGATATCCATTGGAAGTAGTTAGTGCTGTCAAGAATGACTTGGCATGGACTTTCCATTTAAAAAAAAACTGAAGCTGAAGATGCTGAAAGTAAGTGTTCCAATGGATAGATCTCAAAAAATTAGGTTGTTTTAAAAAAAACGGCTCTGAAAAAGACTTCCGGATGAA
>APFE030440991.1:63727-152949 GCA_000404065.3 Pinus taeda | reverse complement strand
AAAATGTACAACGGTAAAGAAACACACTTTACCTAACTCTATACTAGACCAAGTTGAACTTAACTATTTCCTATGTGTCGGAATATCCTAACATGGAGGACCATGTCCTTTGCTTAAAGAGCAAGCAAGTTCCATTCTTCACTCCATCCTTGGGAAAGGGTTTCCAGGGCCACTTTCCACCTATCCATTGACATATACCTTACAAGTGATCCCTACACTACTGGGACTCCTCCCATCGGTGAAAATACGTAAAGAGTAGGGAGACTTAGTTGTGGTGACAGTGGGCTAAGCCTCCATCGTTGCCCTCTTAGGAACCCTTTTTAGGTCCTCTGTTGGTTTGAGTGGTAACATTTATGGTGTCGTTGTCGGGGACATGAAATGTGTGTTTTTCCCCATACAACATTTTGACATATCATTGTTGGCGACCCCATTGGAAGAACGAAGCCCTAGTTCTTCAATGAACTTTAAGGTCGATGCTTGTAGGGTGAAGCAAGCATTTTTCTAGGCATCTTTAATTTAACCCTAGCCACTCCTACATATGTTTCATGTATACCTCAAATAGGTTGTCATTCTTTCGTAAATTTCCCACTTTGGACATTGCTAGCGTCCTTGGACATCCTAATCATGTCGTGGGAAGGATGCTACATGGGATGCCCGTGTTTGATGGTGATCCACTCTCCGTAATTGACTACGTAGAAAGATTTAATGCACATACTTCAAGGGAGAAGGTTGTCCACCAAGATGTCCTTATGTTATTGTTCATGGGATCTCTTAGTGGTCACAACTCATGGCTGCATGGTCACGAACCTAGGAGCATCTCATCTATGGAAGAGTTCATTGATGGCTTTCTTAGACATTTTCAAGTACACCCTGCGTTAAGCATACAAGAGGAAGATTTCATCGAGCATCATCAAGACATTAAGAATCTAGGTAATGAGCAACAAGACGAGTCCTCCTTGGGTCCACATGATGAAAATGATGATTTTGAGGACATGTGCTGAGAAGGATGAATTTATGGAAAGTGAAATTGAGACAAACCCTACCTTTCTCAAGGATATTACTCTCGATGAATCCTCTTTTGAAAGCCTGGAGAGAGATGATCCCATTACCCCCTTGAAAGATGACATTGAAGACTATTTCCACATTGAAAGGGAGAAATGGGAAATTGTTGGTCCTCAATTTGATTGTGCTCCCATTTACGACACTAACAAGGAGGATGAGGATGAGATTGGTCTTCCCTTCCCCTCAGGCGCTATTTATGATGACATACCCATTGATACCCTTGGGAAGGAGAATCTTCATTTTCCTTTGTATAAAGAGGGGCAGTTGGAAGTGATCAATTTTCCTTTTAGGAGAGACCTAATCATTGATACTAAGGAAATTGATAAGGCTCCCACGTCTCTTGAGTATGATTCTACATTGAAATCACTTGAGCCTTTAGATTATGACTTTGGGAAAGCACAACCCGTTGAATACAATATTTCTTTCTCCCTTTTTCCTATTAGTCATCATCAAGTATGATCGCAAGTAACTGTGAGCCCTTCCCCCTTCCCGAGTATAGTGTCAAGGAGAAGCCCTTCATTGATTATACTTTTCCTCCTTGGACGCACCCTAAGAGTTTTGAGCACTCCATAGTCTCCTCTCTCCAGTGTAATCATCATGTGCAACCTACTTATGTTTATCCATCTCATCGGCTTCCCTTTCCCACTGATCATAACCCAATGAAGGCCATAAGCCATGACATAAGTAATAAGGACAATGGTGGAAGTGATATGCCGGAGGTTGTCACCCATCGAAAGTTTATGAGCTTGGTTGTTGACATCTCTATATTTTGGTTGCAAGAGAAGATCTCATGGACTAGATTACATCCTTTTCTTACCTCTTCTCACATAATCATCCATACGTGGGCATCGTATTTTCCCACCTCCCGCCCACAACATCCTCCATGTCTTTGGGTTTGCATTCAATTTAGGGGTTGCTACATGAGTAATCATACTGGCAGGCATATGTATATTGATGTGATGATATGTTGGTTGCACTGGCTTTATGATTACACTTAGTATTAACATTACTATATGCGTGTTAGGGTAGGATGCATTGCATGCTAATTTTCCTCATTAGAACTAACCGCATATGATGTTTCTCATGATAGATTAGATGTAGGTTTAAAAAGAAAAAAAGAAAAAAAAAATTGCATATTTTATTTCTTGTTGGTTTATGTGCTAACATTAAGCATTGGTGATCATAAGACACCGTGAAAAACATGCTGTCCCATGGCTTTGATCTTTGACATGTGCAAATAACAAGTTCAAGAGATTGCTGGAGTTCTCGTGACCTCCCGTTCGAGCAACCTCGTCCACTTCTTCGAGAGATCACGTCCTAGTTGGAGCCAAATGTTACCCACCACTTCGTGGGTGATATCCTTAGGAGAAATTTTTAACCATGATGGACCTCAGCTAATAGCCCTTTGCAGCCTCCTACTAGCTTCTTGTGCCATTTCTCTGCCACTTGAGCCAGCAATGTGGTCCCTCACCTATCTGCATTGATTGTATGTTTGAAGGTGGGCTTCCCGAATCTAAAGATATGTCTTGTCATTTGGTAATTGAGTATTGGGTCTACTTATTATGGATACTTCTGGGTATGGATTGATTGGGGGATTTGGCGGAAAGGGTGGGCTTAGTTTGTGCTCTTGTCCCCTTGATCTCTTTTGGATGTTACCCTTGGATCTTAGTCTCGTGGGATCTCCTTTATTCGCCATTTGGTTCTAGGGTGGTACTACTTGGGAAACACCGACTTTGGGTGCGTGGTTAGGCTCCTTTATGTGCATATATTACCCTTTTCCCGTCACAATCCCATTCTCATTTCTCTCACTTGGGTTCACATTTCCATTCTGGGTCCACATAGGGCCAATCTCCCTATCCCATTGTCCCCACCTTGGGTTAGGCCTGGAATGATGCCCCAGAGGTTGAAGCAGCTAAAAGAAAAAGAAAAAAGCATAATTGGCCACATTTAACAGGAAATTGTACCACAAAATGCAAAAAATAGTCGGGACAAAAATAATTAACACGTGGGCAGAAGCCAATACATGAGCTCTACCCCAATCCATGGTCATCACCCTGGTTCCATAGGCCCTAGATGAGCCTCCTTTATTGTTCAGGAATCCATGATGTACCAACCCCTGGAGGGCAATGAACCACCCTACCTAAAAGGGGGTAATCACTGTTATATCTTACACATCGTTCTCTTGTCCTTTGAGCCCCGAGTAGTTAATGAAAGAAAATTCATAAAAGGAAAAAGGCATATAAAGAAGGGTGGAAAAATTAAGGTCGGGGCACCTCATGTACCATGATTGTTCCCTCCTACACATCACATACCTAGGTGTGGGCTTCCCCTTATCCAACTACCCCTATGCCCCAATATGTGGCCCAGGGTTGCCCCTTTCATTTCCTATTCCATTCCACTTATTTATCACTTGCTACCCCCATTAGAGGGATGTACCTTAGACATACTATCCCCTTTAAGGGTTAAAACCACCTAATAAGGTACTTGGTTAACTCCCTTTGGAGCTTGGAGACACTAACACATGCTAAAGCCCCTACAGAAGGGCATGCCATTATGAAGTGCCCATTTTGTGATCCATGATTTGTAAACTCTTTTACCCGATTATTTTAATGACTGGATGTAATGGAAGCTTAAGGGACGCATTGGATCTTATGCAGGATTACAGGTGGTTTCCATTTGGGTTTGGTCTCCCTATACGAGATCCTAACCCCAAGAGGTCTACATTGGCACATATAGAGTGTGCATAGAGAGCCATTGGCCTCCACAGTGGCAGACAACACTCAACGGATTTTCATCGATGCTTAGAGACTACTAGCGATCCACTTTTGGGATGATGATGATATGTTTGGTACATTATGCCCAACAGGCCCCCACATGAGGCCCACACTCTTGGCAGGTGTCCCAGGTCTTGTACGATGTCATGGCAACATTTATTCCACCACTCGGACCCTTAAAGAGGATCTACAGGCATCTCTGATTCATATGGAGACCCATGGGGTCATTTAGGTGCCCTCAGACCCATTAGAAGCACCACAGGTCTATTACTTGGAGAACAAGGGGCCACCCCCTTGTCCATCATATTCTGAGGAATTTATTCGTCAGTTTGGCACTTCAAGACATTATTAGGCCTTTGGAGGGCCCCACGACATGTACATATTATTATTTGGCCCACTGTGAAGCTTATTTTTACACTTGTGAACTAGTTTGGTTTGCTTGTCACCAATAGGGGTTTTATTTGCACATTATTTTATCATTAGGGGCTAATGTAGGCCCATAGGCTAATTCGAACTCCTTAGGAGGCTATATATTGATGTTAGATACATTCATTTGGATCATCACTTGACTGAGGATCTCTCTAATGAAAGAGAACTTTTCATTTTTTCCTTGGAGGATATATTTTGGATATGGATGAATTTTGACGTATGGATTTGGGCTATTTTTCTTGTCTTGGAGCTTTGTCTTGCAAACGAAATGCTAGTTGGATATATTCTATAACGTTGGAAATAAATTTTGACGTTGTTCTTGTTGCTGCATACTGCTAAAATGAGGGCTAGTTGCTGCATAATTGAAATGTGAAATTAAGCATGTTTTAACTAATTCAATGTATGGGCCAATGTTATATGAATGAAATGTCCTAGAGAATATTTGTCTCGATAAGCTTGCATCATTTGCTTTGAAGTATAAATGCTTGAAGGTAACTTTTCTTTTCCTTCCCTCAACATTGGATGACACTGACTTTCTGGGCCTCCTTGATCAAGAAACCAAGTTCTTACTCATCATCATCATTCACTCCATATCCCCAAGTGAACTAGGCACTGATCCCTCAAAAAGGGTCATCACTTTAACCCTCTTTTTACCCTTTTCCCCTTTTTCCCTAGGTCTAGCCCCATTAGGTCACCTAGGGCATCAATTTCTCGGGAATTGACCCAAGGAAAAATTTCGATCTCCAACAAGCTACTGCATTGGTGGGTCCCCTCCCTCTCCTCCAAATTTTAGGCAATTCTAATGGTGGAATCTTCAGGAATCCCAAGACCTAGCTCTAGGATCGAATTTTGCGTAGGCATCCCCAAGGCTAGACTTCAACCGGATCAATTCAACCTTTTGAAGTAAATATTCCTTCCTTTCATCTTGTCTAGGATAGGAACATCATTGGTTGCTACATTCCATCCTCGAACCTAGACTGGGTCTACTTGGCCTCGTGTGTACCCACTTCTCAATAAAGATTATTTGTCAAGGACCATTTGGGAATCCAAGTTTCCCAAGGATTATAGGAATTGAGAACCTCGTCTATAAGCCTATTCCTTCTCCCTCAACCCTCCAATCCTCACCCCTTACCCTTGGAGGACCAAGGCCCTTGCTTAAAGAGTAAGCAAGTTCCATTCTTCACTCCATCCTTGGGAAAGGGTTTCCAGGTTCACTTTCCACCTATCCACTAACATATACTTTACAAGTGATCCCTACACTACCGACACAATGGGCTAAGCCTCCACCGTTTCCCTTAAACTAACAGTTTTCCTTTTAGGAACCCCTTTTAGGTCCCCTGCTGGTTTGAGTGGTAACAGTGCCCTAATAAGAAAAAGGGCAAACAAAAGAAGTATGTTATTGTTACAATTGATATGGATGAGTTTGCAATTAGATTTGAGGATCAATTTTCACTCATCACATGTCTCTCTGGTTCAATGGCCATTAGTGTGTGGTATGTTGACAATGGCACTTCATGTCACATGATTGTAGTGCGAGACTGCTTTACCAATGTAATGGAGCACAATTTGGACATCCTCATTGAACTGGGGGATGTGAAAATTTCATCTATTGCAGCAACTGAAAATTATGCTTCTAAATGTTAATTTAATTTAACAATTTATTTGCCCACACAAACAACGAATAATTCTCTACTGCAATTTTCACAAATAAACTGTTGAAGAAAAATAGCGCTAGAAACTGAGAAAATCTAGCACACACACACACACACAATAAAATTGACACAATTATTTTTGGACAATTGTCCCCGGAAAAACCCAACTTGGGAAAACCGGTGCAGCAGATGAGAGTTTTATTATTATGCAACAGTGAATTCTGAGTACAATCAATGGATGCTCAACTGGCAATCCAAACAACAAGAAAATTTGGCCAAAATTATGTAAGGGAATTACCCTCTTCCACAGGCAACCCCGACGCAACTTTCCTTTAGAAAACTCTTCCTCCTAGACCCTCTGCGTTAGCCTCTGCGCAGTGCTTGTGCAGGCCCTATGATGTCTAGCCTTTGAATTGCCTCTGATGAAGTTGCTCTACTTGTCTCTGCTGAGGAAATCGCTTCTTCGACAATCTGGAACGTCTGTCTGGCCTTTGGAACTGAAAATGATTTTTTCTCTAGCTAAATCAAGTTGCTCTTCTGAAGCAATTGCGCAGTCCTAGCGCTACCTCACTGGGAATAACTTGGCCTCCTTGCTGCTGCCTCTCCGGATCTAGAAAACTTCCTTCGGATTACTCTCCCTGCCCTTCACTGTCTCTGTTTTGATCTTTGGCTCTCCAACAACTGCTGCTGCTCTCTGGAAATCAATCTGCCAAGGAAATTGAACTTCTTCAGTGTGTTCTCCATCTCCACATCGATCTCTTCTTATATCTTCTTGTTGGAGCTCCAATGGCTAAGATTAAATCTTAATCGGTGGCGCAAATCATTTCTGGTGTTCGAATTAGCCTGTGGGTCCACAGGCTAATTTAATGTAGGCCTACAGGCTAATTTAATGTACACTACCAAGTACATGCTAGTATGCAATGGAACTGTCAAGTTTCAAAGGGAGTTTGCGAAACTCCTATTGGTGAAGGACATGCTGTACATTATAGGAAAGAAGGATTTGATCTCCGTTTCAATCTTGGAGGACAAGGGTTATGTGGTGACTTTTTGAGATGGCAAGATATATATTTGATCCAAGGGTTTTAGCTTCAGCACAACAAAGTTGCTTGGAATGAGAAGGAGCAAGCTCTACTGACTTCAATTTGAGCCAACTAAAGCATTGGTGAGTAACAACAACAATCGTGACTTGGGGGAGTTGTTGCATAGGAGGATGGCACACTTGCACCATGGAGTACTCAAAGTGCTCAGGGAGGTCGTGACTAGGCTTCTTGATTTCACTATAGATCAGTATTGCATGTGCAAGGGGTGTGCCATGGGCAAGTATACTAGGACCGTGTTTCCCAATAGTGGTAGTAGGTCCAAGGGGATCTTGGACTTTATCCATTACAATATATGTGGGCCCATGTCAGTGGTGTCTACTAGAGGGTTCAACTACCATGTGACCTTCATAGATGACCATTCTAGGAAAACTTGGATCTATTTTATGAAGACCATGGATGAAGTCTTCAATTGGTTCCAAGAGTTTAAAGCGCTTTTGGAGAACAAGATGGGGAGAAAGGTCAAGGTGCTCAGATCTGACAATGGAGGAGAGTACAACTCAAATGTCTTCAAGGAATTTTGTGTAGATTTTGGAATTAAGAGGGCGCTGGTAGTTCCATTACCATATAACCCATAGTAAAATGGAGTATCAGAGAGGAAGAATAGAGCCGTTGTTGGGGCAGCAAAAGCAATGCTGCATGATCAGGATTTGCCTATGTTCTTATGGGCAGAAGCATGTAACATGAAAATTTATTTAGAAAATAGGAGTCCACACAACGTGTTGAGGAGGATGACCCTTGAAGAGGCATTCATGGGGAAGAAACTAGAGGTTTGGCATCTTTCCATTTTTGGGTGCTTGGTTTATTGCCACGTTCCATCAGAGAAGAGGATGGAATTCGAGCCTATTGTAGAGAAGGGTATCTTTGTTGGATACAATGAGATCTCAAAGGCTTACATAGTCTACATTCCTGCACTTAGGAAGACACTGGTGCGGAGGGATGTGAAATTTGAGGAGGACAGGGCTTTCGAAAAGTCTTGTGGTAGGAGAGGTTTAGGAACAAGAAGCACCAAAGGAAGAAGGGAGGCAACCATTACAAATTGCAGGACCCTAAACTTGTGTGCAAGATGAGTAGCGTAAGCATGAGGAGGAGCAACATGATCCATTGACCTAGGTTGAGACTTCTTGGATGAATAGGCTGAAATGGGCAGAGCGTACCTTAAAGGAAGCTCAGGACTAGATGGATGCTCCTTGGACTTCATTCAGGTAAAGTGAGCACCACATAGATTTTCCAGCTACATGGCTCTTATGAGTGAGTTGATAGAGGGTGATCCTTCTAGTTTTCAAGAGGCATTTGAGTCGCAGGGTGGCGAGATGCCATGGTGGAAGAGTACTCTTCCATCATGAAGAATGATGTATGGGAGGTTGTGCCATGACCTAAAGGGAAATCAGTGGTAGGATCTTTAAAATCAAACACATTGCTGATCGCAGTGTTGAGAAGTTCAAAGCCCGGTTTGTAGCTAAGGGTTTCTCTCAGAGGGGGAATTGATTGTGATGAGACATTCACCCATTTAGCCATGTATTCGTCCATTAGGGCCATGATTTCCAATGCTCCAAAGATGGGTTGGAAGATCCATTAGATAGACGTCAAGACGTCATTTCTGAATGGTGTGATTCAAGAAGAAGTCTATATAGAGCAGTTGGAGGGTTTTGAAGTGCATGGAATGGATTTTCATGTATGTAGTGCGTGGATTCAAGCAAGCACCACATGCATGGCATTCCAAGATAGACAACTATCTGTTGGGCTTCGGCTTCACAAAGAGTGATGGTGACTCAAACTTGTACTATATATTGGTCAGGGGAGAGCCACTCATTCTTGTGTTGTATATAGATGACTTGTTTCTTATAGGTCTAGAGAAGCTTATTATAGATTGCAAGAAGGATTTTGCTTGGAGTTTGACATGAAGGATATGGGGCTGATGCACTAATTTCTGGGTTAGAAGTGTGGTAGAGAGATGGGCAAATATTCCTTGGACAAAGGAAGTACTCTATGTAGATCTTGATACAGGCAACTGATTGGCTTTCTTATGTATTTGGTCAATACTAGACTGGATCTATGTTTTGGTGTCAATACACTCAGTCAGTTTGTGGTTGAGCCAAAGTGAGTGCACTGAGTGGTAGCGAAGCGTGTCCTAAGATATCTACGTGGAATAATTGAGAGATTGAGCTATATCCAGGGAGATAAAGTGAATCTAGTGGTTTATTCGAATGCAGACTGGGTAGGTAACGTAGTTGACAAGAAAAGTACTTCATGTTGCTGTTTCAGCTCAGGGTCTAGAGTTGTTTCTTGGTTTTGCAGGAAGCAAAAGTTAGTTGTATTGAGTTATGCTAAGGTTGAATATATGGTAGCCAACTTGGCATCATGTGAGGCCATTTAGCTTTGGAAGTTACTCATGGGGCTATTTGATTAGGAGTTGGAGTCGATCGTTACACATTGTGACAATCAAAGCTGTATCAAGTTCTTGGAAGATCCAGTGTTTCATGTCAAGTCGAAACACATAAAGATCAGGTATCACTTCATCCAAGATTGTCTGCAGAAGGGGATAGTGAAGCTACATTATGTACCTACAGATGAGCAGGTGGCAGACATCTTCACGAAGGCCTTGATGAAAGGCAAGTTCGCCTTCTTCAGAGATAAGCTAGGGGTGATGTAGAACAATTTCCTTGCTAAGAGGGAGTGTTGAATTTTGGTAGCTAGGACAAGCAATTATGCACAGGTTTAGTGTTGAGCATGCAAAAGATGTCTGACAAACGTTTCTAACAAAGTGAATTTTATTTTTTCCTTTGTAAAGACACATTAATTAATTAATGTTTGCTAAAGTAATGATCTATTATAGAGTAACTTTAAGTGACTTTATGGTTAAATCGCAACCATCAGATCTAAGGAGATGATGAGATTTAATCTCATCCATAGATCTCGTCATGAATTACAAGGTTGACTTCATGGATTATGAGTTTGGAAAAAGGATAAAAGTAATTGCTTGGAGGGAAGATGGCACACATTCCTAGGTAGCACACTAGCATGCATACCAAGGAGCAATGAGTGAGGAAAAGAGAGGGAAAAGGGACAACACACAAACTGATGCAGCTGGGCATGCAAATTGAGGTGCAGGTTGAACGTGTGAGAAGGTTGCACAGAAATCTTTAGGTATAGACATTGAGGCAGCTGTTGGCATGTAAATTGAGACAATTTTGCAAGTTTGAACTTTCTGTTGGCATGCAGATTTAGATAGAAAATTGCTCCTTGGCACATAGATCGAGACCAATCAGTTCGGCACAGTTTTCAAGGTGTTGCGATAAATTTTATTGCTGTAATAAATTTTTGATTTTCCTCTCCAAGCTGAAATAAAAACAAAACATGAATGTTGGTTTTCCCGAGTTGGGTTTCGGAGGTAAAATTTGCTTGATTTCTGTTTCCCGTGTAAAATTTGTTAGAAGCTCAATAGTATTTCCTGTGCATAAATTTCAGATTTGGTTTTGCTGTTGAAATTAAATTATGGGTATAAAATTTATTGGCACTCTAAATCATTTTGTTGGGCATAGAAAAACTAACATTACATTTGATTACATACACATATGCTTGATTACATCTGATTTTCAATCCTTTTAGTGTTCGCTCTTTGGCATGGTTCCTCTACCTGCTTTGCGTCCTTATTGTGTTGCAATTTTACACTATTTGCAACTACAAGATCTCCCCCCACTTCTACGCTCCATATATTCCACAAATACTTCACTCCATATATTCCACAAATACTTGGCTTCCTTTGTATTCATTTGCCATTGGCATCCAATCGTTTAGGAGCTGATCTTCTTCTTGCAACAACCAATCTACTATGTCATCGTCCTTACACCCTTGATGTTTGTTCCTGTTGATTTTTTGTGTAGCATCGGGAGGTATTCCCACCTTTGCTAAAGGAAATCTCCAAGTTGGCCTAATAAGAGAAATTAAATTATTTTTTAAATTTTTTATTTTATTTTGGAGCATCATCTAGGCTCAAAAGGACAAGTCGGCCCCACCATGATAGGGTGTGTCCCTTGAGAAAATTCACATCCATTTGATCAGTATATATACATGATGTGACAATTCATTTTGCTCAATTCATTCATCATTTCTTCTCTCTCCTAGAGTAGCCACACGTGTGACAAAAAGAGGCTGAGTTGACTGGAGCTTGATCGAGTTGCAGGAGGGCAGTTTGACCATGTTTGATTGAGCTGTAGGAAGTTTGTTTTGGGCCAAGTTTCACCGCAGTTGATTGAGCTGCAGGAGGTCAATTTGACTGCAGGAGCTGTAGGGATGAATTTGACTGCAAAGCTGACCGCAAGTCCGAGTTTGACCAAGCTGGTTTGACTGCAAATTTTGGGCAGTTTGACTAGTGTTGACTTTTGACTATTTTGGATAACTTGACTAGCCTTGACTTGCAGGAGTTTGACCCGATTTGTCTGGTATTTTGACTTGGGTATTGGCATAGATTTCTAGACAAATTATTGATTTGTAAACCTTGCTGAAGAATAATTTCTCCTAAGAAAAGTTTTTGGGTTTTCTCCCAAATTTGGGTTTCGCATGGTAAAAATATCCTCTTTTGTGCATGGCTGTTTTTGTATGATCTTTACTATTTCCCCTGCATTTACGATTGAGATTTTCTATGTATATTGCTCATTGATATTAGTGGCATGATATAAACTGTTTGACGATCATTAGGTAGTAATTATCAGATCAAACTATTGGCTTCTACTGTGCATCTTGTAGAAAATTGAACATGGTATCAAAGCCTACTGGTTGAAAGAGAAACCATTGAAGTCAACCTAAGAGACAAGTGTTCAACAATTTGACTAGATTTTTGCTTCTTACTAAATGATGCCAAGTCCCAGGAATGGAAGATAGTGTTACAAATCTTCAGAAGGAAGTTACTCCAAAGCCGAAGGGACTTGAGGAGAAAGCCTCCCTCACCTACTTTTATATAAAACAAGAAGAAAGCCTATCATAACACCTGTATTAAAGTATGTGCTTTTAATGTTGATGTATTTGTCTTAAGAGTCTTTATGCTTTTGTGGTACAAGAGTTGGAAGAATTGGGGTTTGTAAACCCTGGAGAAGACTTGGAAGCTATGATTTGTGTTAAAGTCTTAGATGAGAAAGTCCTAGGGTTTGTGGGATGAAACCCTAGAGCAAGACTTGGAGTGCTAGATGCAAGTGGAGTTTGTGTGATGCATACTTGGTTTATAACTTTGTCTCCTTGTGTTGGATGCAAGTGGAGTTTGTGTGATGCATACTTGGTTTATAACTTTATCTCCTTGTGTTGGATGCAAGTGGAGTTTGTGTGATGCATACTTGGTTTATCTCCTTGATATCATGTGGAATGACTTGGTGTTGATGCAAGTTTGTTGATGAGCCTTGGATGTGGCTAGATAGCTCGATGAATCCACCTAATGAAGAAACCCCAACCATTACAGTTCATACAAGAAAAAGGAAGGAAAGTTGCATGCATCAGTAGCTGATGTTGAGGACGAGGTTGAGCATCCACCTTAGAAGAAGTCAAAGGAATTCTTCCTTTAGGATCTACTACTAGAAATGCTTGTGGGCAATTTTGCCTCTATGCAATGACATGTTTCCAAGTTTCTCTTACAAATTTGTCAGAGAGGGAGTTGCAATCCTCAATAGTTTCTTCCCTAATCATGAGATAAGTACTACATATTTTTTCTCCCATAATTATTATTATTATTATTATTATTATTTTTTCGGTGAACCTCTTGTCCTTGCATTTTTCTTGGTTATGATTTTTCTTCTATGGCCTTCTGAATGGAGTTTGTAGAAAGGAAGAATAGGTACATTATTCATGCAACAGATGGCAACATTGACAAGTACAAAGCAAAGTTGTGGCAAGAAGGTTCTCCTAGAAAGGGGGAGTGAACTATGAGGAGAATTTTTTGCTACAGTTGCCAAATGGTCAAGTTCTTGTATGACCTAAAGACTCGAGCATAAACTTAGCAGGAGCGATTGGTGTTCAAGAGGGAGGATTGTACAGATTGTTAGGGCATCTAGGATCGTGCTAGATGACCTAAAGAACTTCTAGTTTTGAGGGAGTATCTGGGGGAAGGCATGGTGGAAGGGGCAACCTTCCAAGAGGATGTCATGGGTTGAGATTGTTAAAATGCTTAGAGACAAAATGTATCTGGGAGCAATATGCCTTCTTTGAGGGGACCATGTCAAACAACAAAAGAACTTGCTTATGTGACAAAGGGAGCATTAGTGGCAGGAGGATTTGCTTCCGTGATAGAGTGAGTAGCCAAGATTATGACAGGAAGACCTGCCTTGGTGTCAGAGGGAGATGACCTCGAAATTTGAGATGAAGGATCTTGGCCTAATGCATTACTTCTTGGGATTAGATATATGGCAAAGATCTGATGAGATCTTCCTAAGATAGGGAAAGTATATTGTCTAGATTTTGAGGAGACTCAGTATGATGGACTGTAAGTCCATGGCTACTCCTATGGTTTCTAATCTGAAGAAGTTGAGTGAATTTGCTTTAGATTTAGATTTGGTGGACCCCATGATTTACAGGTAGTTGATTGAATCCTTGATGTACTTGGTTATCACCAAACCGGATATTTGCTTCACAGTGAACACCCTGAGCGAGTGTGTAGTTGAGCCAAGGAAAATACATTGGGTTGCAACAATGCATGTGTTGAGGTACCTGCGTGGTACAATTGGATATGGTTTGAGATATGTATGTTTTAGGTGGTGAAGTGAGGCTGCAGGGATATATAGATTCAAATTGGGCCGGGAATGTAGAGGACAAAGAGCACATTTGGGTGCTGTTTCAACTTGGGTTTAGCTATGATATCCTGGTTTAGCAAGAAGCAAACTTTTGTCGCACTTAGTACAAAGGTGAAGTACATTGCGGCCAATGTCGCAACTCGTGAAGTAGCGTGGCTTCAAAAGCTTCTTGCATGACTATTTGATGAGGTCACTTCATCCTAAACATGGAAGCAATGAAGCTCCAATACATATCCACAAACAAGCAGATTTCGAACATTCTCACTAGGCCTCTGTCTAGAGCGAAGTTTGTATACTTCAGAGACAGGCTTGACGTGATGCAAAATGTCTCCCTTGTTGAGAGGGAGTGTTGATGTCTTTGCGGGATTGGGCAGACCATCTCCTGGAATGCCAAAAGGACTTGGTTGGGTCATGTTGATTTGACCAGGGGAGATGGATACATTCACCTGAGAAGCTAGAAGGACTTGGCTAGGTCATTTGACTAGAGGTGAATGGCCCAAGGCAATTGCAGATTGGACAGATCGTCTCTTGAAAAGCCATATAGGAGTTTGGTTGGGTCATGCTAATTTGACCAAAGGAGATTGATGTAATTCACCTGAGAAGCCATAAAGGACTTTAGTTGGGCCATGTTGATTTAGCCATGCGTGAATGGTCGAAGGGTAGAACTCCTGAGAAGCTAGAAGGACTTGGTTGGGTCATGATGATTTGACCAAAGGAGATAGATGATCTTCTCCTGAGAAGCCAAAAGGACTTCGCTGGTTCATGCTGATTTGAACAAAGGAGATTGAGGAAATTCACTTGATTCGGCCAGGGGTGAATGGTCTAGGATACTCACATTGCCTACTCCAAGATGGAGTTAATCTATATATATGCATCAACATTGCAAGCTCATGAACTTTTCTTGTGGAGTAGAAATTTCAGCTAAGGGGAAATTTATTCCAGCCAAGGAGAATACCTCCCTCGCTAAGTGGGAGTGTTGTTTTTTTGTGTAGCATCGAGAGGTATTCCCACCTTGCTAAAGGAAATCTCCAAGTCGACCTAAGAGAAATTAAATGAAAATTATATATATTTTCTAATTTTGGAGCATCATGTAGGCTTAAAAGGACAAGTTGGCCCCACCATGATAGGGTGTGTCCCTTGAATAAATTCACACCCATTTGATCAGTATATATACATGATTTGACACTTCATTTTGCTCAATTCATTCATCACTTCTTCTCTCTCCTAGAGTAGCTGCATGTGTGATAGAAGAGGCCGAGTTGACTGGAGTTTGACTGAGCTGTAGGAGGGCAGTTTGATTATGTTTGCCTGAGTTGCAAGAAGCTTATTTTGGATTGAGTTTGACCATCATTTATCAAGTTGTAGAGGTCAAATTTGACTGTAGTTGATTAAGCTATAGGAAGTTTGTTTTGGGTCGAGTTTGATTGCAATTGACCCAGTTGCAGGAGCTTGAATTTGATTGCTAGAGTCGTAGGGACGAATTTGACCGTAGAGCTGATCGTATGTTTGAGTTTGACCAAGTTGGCTTGATTGCAAATTTTGGGTAGTTTGACCAATGTTGACTTTTGACTATTTTGGACAGTTTGAACAATCTTGACTTGCTGGAATTTGACTAGATTTGTTTGGTACTTTGACTTGGGTATTGGCACAAATTTCTAGAGAAAGTATTGATTTGTAAACCTTGTTGAAGAATAATATCTCCTAAGAAAAGTTGCAGGGTTTTCTCCCAAGTTTGGGTTTTGCACGGTAAAAATAATATCTATTGTGCATGGATTTCTCTTTATGATCTTTACTATTTCTGTGTATAATTGCTCAATGTTATCAGTGGCATGAGATAAATTGTTTAAAGATCATTAGGTAGTAATTATCAGATTAGAAGATTGGTTTGTACTGTGCAACTTGTAGAAAATTCAACACTTCCTTCTCTTGGCAACATTGTTTTGCTCTCAATTCCACCTTTTGATGAGGATCAATCTTATTCTCCTTGAGATCTGTCTTGAGACCAATGTGACATGCTTCTCATTGCTTTGATTTATCCTCTTTGCCTTTGTTTCCTGGGCTTCCAATGGTCTCAACCGCTATACCTTCCTTCAAACTCATCTTTTCTTGGTATGACTCTTTGTCTTTCTTTGCTAGTTGCATTCTTGTGCCATCTTCATCTCTCATACCTACACCTTTGACTTTTCATCTTCCTCTGCACGTCCAATGTTCTATCTTCTAGTGAACATGTTGTTCTATGCCTTTTGTTTCATCTGCACAACAACATTTTCTTTTTGCTTCCAAACTTTTTTCTCTTTTTACGTGCACTTCTTATCAAATGTCTTTTGAATTGCTTCAACCAGGCATTCAACTAGATGCTCCTGCATCACCCCGCCTTGCAGTGAAAGCATTGCACCTTATTTTGATTCAGGAGTGTATATGAGGTATACACTCCTGTATTTTGATTAACTCCCTTATCCATTTGACAAATTGAATACCTCTTTATATACCTTCTTTTGCCTTGAGCAAACTCGAGGTCCTACCCCTCCCAAAGTGACCTGCTAATCCTCTTCCATGCAATTCTTATGTCAAAGTCAAACTGTCATGCAACAAACATTTAGGAATACAAAGCTTGCTACTTTTCAATAAATATCCTCCTCACGTGAAAATGTTCATTATTCGCTTTTGTGTCACATAATAAGGTTCTTTCATTGCTCCACAATCTATGCAAAATCAATGGCTTTATCTACTCAAACACAACTATCTTATTCTTCCTCATATTTTATGTCAATGCCCCACCTACTCAATGCATTTGCTACCCTGTTTTTCTTTCTTGACTCATGTTGCAACATGAAACTATTACTCTATAGGAATTCTACTCATCTCATGTGCTTCACTCTTGACTCTGCATGTCTATTCATATATTTCAAGGCTTGATGTTCAGTGTACAACACACTTCAAATTTATGTGCAACTTCGTTGTGTCCAAAATTTCTAGCATTATTCAAATATGCTACAAATGTTCACTATTTCTACCATTGTACATTAGAATATCATTGAAATACACAACAATGGACATACCTAGGGTTTGATGCAACACCCTGGGCATTACCCTTATAAATGTATTTTTTGTGTTAGATCAACAGTCACGATCAACCAACCATATAATCCATTCTTGGTTTTAAAAGTTTCTTTCCACTAATCTTCATTTTTGATTCTAATTTGATGATAATGCCTTCTAAAATCTATCTTGATGGAATATCTTGCATGATTGCATCACTCCAACTATCCAATGAATGATTCATTGTTTGCAACAAGAACTTGTACTTCACTATTATCTTATTTAGTGTTCTTGAGCCAAAACAAATTCTCTATCAACCATCATTCTTTGGCGTAAAAAACATTGCTATTGTACATAGGCTCTGTTGTCGCACAAAATGTCTAGGCACCGCGATAACGCTCAGATCGGGGGCTGTCACCCCGATCCCTAATCTCTCTGTTTAAGCTGTCTCCCTATAGTAGGTTAAGGGGGGTAGACCCTATGGAAAAATGGAATGAAGAAGAACTAGTCGGGAACCAACCAATTCGGGAGACACAACGAGGCAATCAAGTACTTGATTAAGATTTAGCAAGGCTTAGGATTTGATTAGATTTTAAATGATTAATACCAGTGCCTTATGGAGTCAACGATCTTGTTAGGGAAATGAAGACCAAGTAATCGATTAGCAACTGCTGCTTAGATGAATGACTATCTTATATGAAATGCAGATTATAAAACTTAATGTGAGATGCAGGGATCTTGGTTGATTTTAGTTAAATGCCTACTTAGATTGTGAATCCTTCAATCCTTTCTGTGTTGAGCCTGATTTCGTAGTAATTGGCAGAGAGAAGATCAGGAGAAGCACACTAAGGTGTGATTAACGATACCTCTCCTGAACTTCTAACATACCCGATGCCTCCGGCGCTGCAGAGAACTGTGGCTCTGATGACTGCAAGGTCACTATTTTAAGTACTATTAAAACAGGGTTCTCAAGAAAAGACGGATGTAGATCTATCTGTCTATTGACCAAGCTTATGCTTGGAAGTAAATTTTATCTATGCAAAGCTAACTTATATGCAAATGCACCGGAAGATGAGATGAAGTTAGACTTGAGGATGGGGACACACTTGCGTTGCTAAAGCCCTCAATTACCCAAATGAGATGTTCGCTTTATTAGATGAAGACATAAAAGATAAACTCTTGAAGATATTACAATTAAAACACCAACTTATTTTAAATCTTCTTGATACAATTTAGCTCAAAGAGAACAAAAACAACTTTGCAATTCGATATCAATGTCAATAGATTTTCACAAATATTCAGCTGAGGAAACCAAGGTATGCGATCTATTATAGTTCCACGACAGAGCTCTTTAACAATCGCTTGATATTTGCAAAATGTCTAACATGTAATGAGCATTAAATAATTCAAGCAATGATGCAAGATATTCAACAGATGCACAATGTTTTAACAATTAAATTTTAAGAGATATAAATACTTCAAACAACCACGAAATTTAAATGCTAACCGATTTAGATCCTAGAATTGAAAGATTTATGCTTAGTGACCCAAATCTAGGAAATTTACCACCTTCCTATAGTTAAACTTAGGATATAAAAAATTTAAGCACATTTAGCTAAGGAAAAATTTTGATACCACACAAGTTTTTCTTTTAGATCTTTTAACCTTAGCACAAAAAGACACCAAGAATAAATTATAAATTGACAACTTAATTATTCTTTAGGTGAATTTCTCGATATGCTAAGCAAGACTAAATGTGACAAAAAAAAGGATTTAATAATTTTTAATTTTTTTTTTTTAAATTTAAAACCTTTAGATGTGAAAAATTAATTTGATTTTAAAACAAATTTTAGTCACATAAAATGAACTTTTTAGGTATTTTTAGATATTTATGTTTTTTTTAAGATTTAAGAGTTTAATTTTTTTATGATTTTATTGATTTAGATAAAATTAATAATAATAATAATAAAATTCAAAGTCAAACAAAGTTAAAAAAAATAAAAAGAAATAACATAAAATAAAAATCGGACCTTTGAAATTTTTTATGTTTTTAGATTTCTTTTCTAGATAAAAAAATGAAAATGATAAAATCAAAACCAAAGATCAAAAAAAAAATTATACAAACCCTATCCTAAAACTATGCTAACACAAAAACGTGGAATGAAACTAAACCTAATCTTCACTATACGTAATAGCAAAAGAAATCGAATTTTTATTGTTTTACGATGTGTGCAGGTGATGGCAAAAGAGTGGGAGAGCTTCGACGGCGAGAATGAAGGTATGAGAAAGGGAACGCGGGAGCTGCAGTGAGGACGCAGTATGGCAGTGTGAGGCAGTGATGAGGGAGAGGACGGAAGGCAAATGGAGGCTGCGGATAGGGATGCCAACAAACAACGTGAAAGGGATCTGAGGGGTTTTGAAGGCAACATGCAAAACTCGAAGAAGGGATGGCACAAAGAAGGAGAGGGTTGGAGGAACAACGATGAGGAGTTGCGGCGGAATGGAGATGAGCAACGGGGATGGGGCAACGATAGCAGCGTGCAGGTTTGAAGACACAAGGGATTAGTGGAAAAAAGGAAAAGCGTGGAGAGAAAAGGCTGATAGCGAGGGTCAATGGAGATGGAGCTCACGTGGAGAAAAAAATCCACGGATGAGGGAGAGAAAACGCAGGTTTGGAGATGAGGAAAGAGCAACATGAGAATGGTTGCAACGTACAGGAATGAAGACGTAGGGAGCAGAGGATGGCAACGTTCAACGGATATGGAATTTGTTTGCTTGCTGTGCAGGCTATATAGGCGGTGGGAATGAGAGCAGAGAGCAGACAATTGTGCGGGAAAGAAGCTGGAAGCGTTTTTCTTTCTGCAGGTGATGAGGATTGATGAATGTGATGGCAGCAGAGAGATTTTCGTAGGAAGGCAAGGGTGAATGACACAGAAACAATCGAAATTTCCCAGAGACTAGAGATATGCAGCACGAATAAAACCAAGACAACAAAACATATTCGAAATTTTTCTTCTGAAAACCCCGGGCAGCAAAAACGATTTCGAAAACCTCAGGAAGACAACCCAAACTCAAGATAAATTTCCAGATTAAGATGTTTTAATTCAGATTTATAATCGAAACCCCTGTAGAATTGTCTCCAGATTAAAAAAATTTAAGAAACCCCTGGACTGCAAAATATATCTGGATAGTCTCCCTGCAAAAACAATTTTGAGGCCAGATCTTACCCTCTAGGGCCTAGATCTGTTTTCAAATCAAACTTCACCCTCAGATCTGCAACCTGTACCTGAAAACAAAAACATTCAGAACTCGGATATACAAAAATAAATGAAACCCCAGAAACACTAGTCAGAAAAGTTTAAAAAAATTACAGATCTATGCACAGGAACAACAGATCTACCAGATCTGGCTAGTGTGAGTCCAATTCCGCTCCTAGATCTGATAATTTAAGGCTCTTAAAAGCCAGATTTATCAATTTAGCACATAAAAGTTTTGAAATTTTAAATTTAAATGGAGGTGCTTTGCCCAAAACTCTTCATGCATCACCAATAAAATTTCTTATGATAATCCCGGGATCAAATCAAGTTAGGCTATTCAAAAAATACTAATCGGGAGTTGGCTGGTCCAACTGAAAACTTTCCCGAATGCCCGATGATCTAAAAAATCAAGAATTCCCTGCACAACCCAATTCAACCATCAACATAGGGTGAGAAAATGATAATAAAATTCAGATTTAATAGAGGTACTTGCTATTATATTCAAAACTTAAATTACCATTCAAACCCTAGTGATTGAGCAAGATACCTGTGCTCAAATACTCTTCAGAAAGCTATCATCAATGGCTAAAAGGAAATCTATGCATGAAAATAACACATCTTACATCATTTCCACGAAGAGTAACACCAGCAAAAATTAACTATAAAGTCTTTCTTTATTGCTCATAAAAAAAAGATTACAAGAGAGCTTTCACTTAGCACACGACTCAAAGATTGGATGATATCAACTGACAAAATGACCTCCTATTTAAAGATAAATTCTCCAACGGCTAGTTCGAGTGATCCTCGTCAAAGCAATCTCGACCGTCGATGAGGATTCATTTTTTTTTTAATCTCATCCGTCGAAATTTTAAACTATTGAGGAAATTCGAAATTTTCAATTAAATGCCTTTTAATTAATGCAAAAATTAAAATTTTGAATTAATTTCCTCAAAATTTTGACTTTGACTTAATCCCAGGGACCAAAGGTTTAAAATTTAGCAAAATAATTAATTTACCCTAGTCCTTGGACCTCTTAAACTTTAATTTTTTAAGGACCAACGAATTTTTCCTTTGGAGAATTTAAATTTACCTAGGACCTAGAATTAATCAAATTTCTGGCTTAGGATTTTAATTAATTTTTGCCAGAAAATTTAATTAATTAGCCTATGAGGGGATAAATTATTTTTCCAACTCTCAGGACACTTTGCTTCGTGATTTTCACATTTTTTTACATCTCAAGGGGGAAAACCCATTTGCAAAGGACCCTCATAGGCTACCCAGTTCTACGACACAAAATATAATCTAGCAGATCAAGCAATTTGTAATAAAATAACCTAACCAAATAGTTAGGATTATTCCCAAATCACTTTTACATAGACTCGATGTAGAACACTAGGACTCCCCTAAGATCCCAGTGACAAAATCCATCCTAGGTTTGGGGTAAGGCTGAAGGAAAACTCTGTCGACCATCCGAGAATGGATCGATGAGACAAAAAACCTCCTGGAATGTAGATCGTTACCAGAAAAATAGGCTTACCTAGGCAATTACATACATGACACAGATCTGCTGAGATTATTTACATCATATACATGCAGAATGGGTTTACATTATAACATGACAATCAGGTTGATGATGATAGTTGGACTATGCGGACATATCGATCAGGCGCTATCCCTTTTGAGAAAAAAGGGGGTGTACTGCTATGGGTCGTTGACACGTAGTGGTCAACAGGCTCATAACCTTTACTCTTTTTGATTAATGTGCTTTACAACAAATTTTCAACTTCCTAATTCACTTTTGCACTTCCTAGTGGATTCACCTTGTGCTTGGATTGATTTGGTAGTGTAGCTCTTAGAATTGAGTCTATTTCATTTGTGAGTTTCTTCCTTAGTGAAAATCCTCTCTTTAGGAACACTATCAAAAACTTTCTTACACCTTCTGGCATCTCTTTCTTCCATGGGCTTGTCTCTCTTTGTCACTTTGTTCCTTTGTCGCCTCTTTAAAGACAACCTCATATTCCTTGGTCTCCTTTGCAATAATAAAAAATGCTTTTGTTGTCACTAGCACTACTTGCTTGGATCTTCATTGTAAATGGGCAACATCTAGAATTTCCTCCCATTGTTCATGATGGTGTAAAATATTCTTCTTCCCATCATGTAATGCACAATGAGCAAACTGTCGTAGTCTCATTAATAATAAGTGATATTCATCCATAGGGATCCGCTTCACACAATATCTCATATTTTTATTTACCAAGTACACTTTACATTGGTCAGTCAGGGTTATCTCATAACCTTTCTAAACCGAAGTAGCTTATTGGTTTGCGGATTGTTTTGGGGTGCCAATTCTAGTTTCTCTACCATTTCAACTACTACCATATTCCCTATACAATTAGAATTAATCACAAACTTACAATGTTGGTTCTAGACTTACAGTTTAGTTTGGAAGATGTTTTCCTCAACAACTTGTCCTCCTATGGTATTTGTTACTATGCTTGTGTCATCTTCACTTTGCTCATCATCAAATTCTTACCTTATTTTATTGTTGCTCCAATTGCTGCATAATTTGTTGCTACCTTTGCTTGGCCTAAGTGTGTTATACCTCATCGCATGTTGTGCCATCTCTTTGTGGGCACTAAAGTTACCTATGGTCTTCGTCTTGGCATGTGTAGCACTAAATATTTCTTTTATAGCCACTGTCATTTGAATTCCTACCTTAGAATCCTCCTTGAGTTTTGCATTTATCTCTACCTTTTGTGCTACATTCTTGTGACTTGTGACTTACGAACCTTTTCTTTGTGTGAATCCTCTGGAAGTGGTGGTGAATTCCTTCTACAACCTTGATGACCTCTTCCTCTACCAACATGTCTTTTATCGTTGCGCTTCAACTTCTATTCTGCCTATAACATCATTTTTAAGGCTTCCTAAAATGTACTTATATTGTACATGTTCATCTCATCTTGGATTTCTAGCTTCAACACATTCTCATGCCTCGAGAGTCTCTTGTTCTTATTGGATTCCCTTAAAACCTAGTAATTGATTTACAATTTTCTAAGTATTCAACCAAAAATACAAACAACTACTGTACTGGAAACTTAAAATACAAATAACTTGAGTTTTCTAACTTAGCACGCACAATGACAATAAATAAATAAGAAGACAAACACATTCAACACAGAGAACACAAGATATACACAAAATCCTCAACTCTGGGAAAAACCTGCAAACTATGTGTGTCTTTTATTATCTCTAGCAAAGGTAATTCTTCAGAAAATTACAGCAAGGGAAAACTTCCCTTTCACCACAAAAAATTACTGATCAACTGCCTCAAGGAAAATCAAACTCCTTGTACACACTTGCTTTGCCAAATGGCTGCGCAGTTTGGCCAATTTGCGCCCTGTACGGACGCATAACTTTCTCTGTTTGCGCACACGTGCGAGCTAAACGACTGCTGAGGTTGATTGAGAGAGGGTAATTCACCCTCTTCCTCTCTTCTTCTTGGTAGATGAAACTTTGTGATATGTTGAAACCCTAGTCTCTCCCTTCACTGATTTGACTCACACTCTTTTGTACCCTTCGAACTGGCCACCTCTTTGCTCTATCTCCTCTTATAATTTCAACCTTAACCCTAACATCACTCTCAACGACCGAGATTAGATCTTGATGAAGGGTTGAGATTAAATCGTAAGTTGATTTTAGGAATCTAAATTTGCCTAAGTCTAACTTTAGGAAATAGTTAAAATAAAATAATTTTTTGCTAAGTGGCTGCCTTGGCAGCTAGGCAAATAGAACACTTGCTTCTTTACTCCAATCAACACTCCCTCTTAGAAAGGAAGGTGTTCTGCCCGACATCCAACTTCTCTCTAAGGTAAACAAATTTGCTACCTGACAAAGCCTTGGTCAGAATCTTTGCTTTCTGCTCCTCTGTTGGTACGTAGTGGAGTGTAACTATACCTCTTCATGTGGTGATAACGTATGTTGATGTGTTTTGAGTGATTGTGAAACACTGGATTTATAGAGAGTTTGATGCAACTCCGATTGTCACAGTGTATCCCATTGGGCTCTAAACTCCTGTTCAAATAAGCCCATGAGCAACTTACTCAACTAGATAGCTTTGCACCTTGCCAGATTGGTAGCCATGTACTCAGCCTTAGCTGAGCTTAATACAATAGATCTTTTCTTCAAGCCAAACCAAGAAATAACTGTTGACCCAATACTAAATGTGCAACTCGATGTGCTTTTCCTGTCTGTGGAACTCCTTGCCCAATCTGCATCAATGAAGCCCTCAAGCTTCACCCCATCAACTTGCCTATACCACAATCTGTACTCTACTACCGCCCCAAGATATTTCAATATGTGCTTGGTAGTAATCCAATGTGCTCTGGTAGGTTCAACCATAAACTGGCTCAAAGAGTTAACTGCAAAACATATGTCTGGCCATGTGTTTACCAAATACATAAGCGACCCTATCAACCGCTGGTAAAGTGTGGGATCTACTTGCTCCGACCTACATGTGTCAACCTTACTCCAGTTTGTGACTAGAGGCGTGGTCATGAGCTTGCAATCGTGCATGTGAAATATCCTTAGAACCTCTAGGGCATACTTGCCTTGCCCCAAGAAGATCTCCCCATTTCCCTGCCAAACCTCAAGCCTAAGGAAATAGTGCATCAACCCCATATCCTTCATCTCAAACTCGCCTGCAAGATCTCTCTTGCACTCCTGGATGAGGTTATCTACGCCCATCAAAATCAGATTGCCCACATATAACACCAGAATGAGCAACTCACCTTCAACAACAATGTAGTAGAGGTTGGGGTTTGCTTCACTCTTGGTGAAGCCCAATCCCTAAAGGTAGTTGTTTATCTGAGCATACCATGCCTGTGGAACCTATTTGAGCCCATACAAGGCTCTCTTGAGTCTACATACACGAGTCTTCCTGTTGCATGTCTCAAACCCCTTTGGCTGCTTAATACAAATCTCCTCAACAACCCCATTGAGGAAAGTTGTTTTAATGTCCATCTAGTGGATCTTCCACCCGATCTGTGCTGCAATCGCTATGATAGTCTCGACAGGCGAATATTCGGCCACCATGGCCTCGTTATAATCGATCCCCTTTGCTTGTGAGAACCCTTTTGCTACAAATCTTGCGTTATATTTCTCGATGCTCTCATGATCCCCATGCTTGATCTTGTAGACCCAGCGAGAGCCCACCACAAATTTGACCTCTAGCCTTGACACCACTTCCCAAACATCATTCTTCATGATTGAGGCATACTCCACCATGACATCTCTCCACATCTATTGAGTGGCTGACTCTTGGTAATTGGAAGGTTCGACATCCAAGAACTCCGTCATAAGTGCCATATATCCTGTGTACCTCTGTGGCTGTTTGCTTTGTCAAACTGATGTACTAGGAACACTAACTCACTCCTGTGCCTCTTGGATCAATTGCTCTGCGCATCTTGCTCTCCTTCTCCCTGCATTGGGAGTCATAGCCTAAGTGGGTTCCTCTCTCTCCAACTGTGTGTCTCCCTTGTCCTCATGTTGCTTGGAATGCCCATCAACATGTTTAGCTTTAGTCTGAGGTGTTGGCTTAGCCTCTTGCTTGGGAACCTGCTCCTCCTCCTATATAGTAGTGAACTCACGCTTTAAGGACTTCCTCAAAGCCCTTTCTTCCTCAAACTTCACACTTTTCTTGATGATTTTTTTTCTGTATGCTGGTTCATACACTCTGTATGCCTTGGATGTTTCATTGTAGCTCACGAAGATGCTCTTGTTTGTTGTGGACTCCAACTTCTTCCTTTTCTCCTTTGGTACATCACATTACACTAGACTACCAAATATCCAAAAATGTGACACAACTTGTTTCTTTCTTATAAAAGACTCCTTTGGTGTAACTTGCCCCAACACTCTATGCGAGCTTCGGTTCTGTAAGAAAAACTATGGCCCTGTTCTTGCACTTTGCCACCTCGTTTTGCTGAGGATTGTATGGTGTGGTTGGCTCCCTCTTGATACCATCCTTGGCACGCAACTCCTTGAATGTGTTTGAGGTATACTCCCCACCATTATCAGACCTTAGCGCATTGATTTTCTTACGAATTTGGTTCTCAACCAAGGCCTTAATCTCTAGAAACTTCAAGAAGATTTCATCTTTCTTTTTCATGAAAAATTTCTAGGTCTTCCTCGAATGATCGTCTATGAAGGTGACATAATATTTGTACTCACTAAGGGATGCTGTAGAGAAGGGACCACTAACATTTGAATGAACAAGGTCGAAGATGCCCTTGGCCTTGTTATTTTTGCTAGGAAAAGAGGTTTTGGCATACTTACCAAGTGTGCAACCCTTGCGCACCTCATGCTAGTCCATGCTGCATTGTTGCAACGTTGTCGCTATCTCCTTGATAATCTTTAGTGCTCTATGGTGCAGATGCCCCATGCACCTATGCCATAACTCCCCAAGCTTGCTGCCTGAATCATGGTTCCCTCTATTGGTTAATGCTCCGACTGTCTCAAACTGCAATTTGTATAGGCTCTTATGCCTAACTCCAATCTGCTTAGCCCCTTTGGATTTTGAGGGTTTATAAAGACCCTACCTTTTCTGAAGGTCACCTTGTACCCCTTATCCTCCAATGCTGAAATTGAAATGAGGTTCTTCTTAAGCCCTAGTATGTAAAGGACATCCCTGAGATAAAGAGGGTTTCTAGACTCCCTCTCAAATTGGATTGTACTAGTGGCCTTGACTCGATACTTGCCATCATCTTCGATCTCAATGTTGAACTGCATGTCCTTTTCTGTTAGTTTGCTGAAGTAGTTCCTGTTCCTAGTCATGTGACAAGACACACCACTGTCAACATACCATAGATTGATAGTCATTAAGCTTGCAATGCAAGCAATGAGTGAAAACTCCTCGAAATGAGAAGAAAACTCTTCTATCTCTGTAGAGGCTACTACTTGGTCCTTCTTGGACCCTTTCTTCTTGTTAGGGCATTTAGACCATATTGCCCAAACTGGTGGCACGAAAAGCACTTGATCTTGCTGAGATTCTTTTTCTTCTTCTCGTTGTTGGAGCTTGGCTCTCCACCATCACTGCACTTTTTGCCCTTTGAGTTGCCCCCTTTGCTAGCCAGCAGAAAATTCTCTTCATCTTCTTTGGTTTTAACATGAGATCCAAATTGAGCTTGTTTGCGTACTTCTTCTTGGACACAATCACCCCTTAGTCGCTCCCAATCTGGAAGCTTTTCTCTGGTACATATCCCATCTGTGAAGGGTTGCCGCGATTTGGTGAAACCCAACAGTGCAAAATTTACTAGATCCCTATCTGGAACTGTGTCGCCCACACTAGCCAACTCTTCCCTCACTTAGGTAAACTTGGTGAGGTAAGACACAATGGAATCAGACTTGGACATTTTAATAGTCCACAATTTATCCTTCAACACTAGTTTCTTGGGCTCGCTCGAACCCTGATAGAGGCCAATGATGGAAATCCAAATGGCTTTGGCTGTCTCCTTCCCAGTCAACTGAGGAATAATGTGGCCTTTAACTCCCTCCAAGATGATTCTTCTCGCCTTAGCATCTTGTCGGTTATGCGTAGCCAACTGCTGATGGTCATTGGGTGCAGTTGGGACATTATCAACAAATTCACACACCCCTTGTTCCTCCAGCACCATGGCTATCCTCTCACGCCAAGAACAGAAGTTGTGAACTCACTCCCTCTGAATCACAACACCTGCTCATGAAGATAAAATCTATGTCAGTCTTCAATTAGAGGCTATGCTTTGATACCATATTAGACTCCCTTAAAATCCAGTAACTGATTTGCAATTGTCTAAGTATTCGACCAGAAATACAAACAACTGTTGGACTAGAAACTTAAATTACAAATACACTGAGTTTTCTAACTTGGCATGCAAAATGAAAATAAATAAATTAGAAGACAAACACATTCAACACATAGAACACAAGATATACCCAGGAAACCCCAAATCCGAGGAAAACCTGCAAACTGTGTGTGTCTTTTATTATCTCCAGCAAAGGTCATTCTTCAGAAAATTATAGCAAGGGAAAACTCCCTTTTACCACAGAAAATTACTGATCACCTGCCTCAAGGAAAATCGAACTCCTTTTGTGCACTCGCTCTGCCAAATGGCTGTGTAGTTCAGCCTATCTGCAACCTGTATGGATGTACACCTCTCTCTCTCTCTCCCTGTGCGCACCCGTGTGAGCTTGAATGACTGCTAAAGCTGATTGAGAAGGGGTAATTTTGACCTCTCTTCCTCTCTTCTGAAACTCTGCGATCTGCTGAAACCCTAGTCTTTTCCTTCACTGATCTGACACCCACTCTTTTGTGCCCTTCAAACTGGCCACCTCTTTGCTCTCTCCTTTTATAATTTCGATCTTAACCCTACAATCACTCTCAATGGCTGAGATTAGATCTTGATGAAGGGCTGAGATTAAATCATAAGTCGACTTTAGGAATTTATTTTTTCCTAACTTTAGGAAATAGTTAAATAAATTAATATTCTGCTAAGTGGCTGTCTTGTGGGTCCCTCTGCTAGCCTGGGCACCTAGGCAAGCAGAATCCTTACTTCTTTACTCCAATCAACAGTGCTCGGCCTTATCATGCCCTGCCTGGAGATACTGTTCTACCCAACCTATGTGTTGGGTTGTAGTGTCATTAACTGCCTCACAAGATGCTCTAATTTTGCTTCACATTGCCATCCCTCCATTGATGCAAGGAAATTGCAATAGACTGGTCACAACTTGTCTCAAGCATTCTGACTGAACTAGGGATAATCACACAGTATATTCATAACACACTTAGACATTCACATTCATCCTCCTACACTTACACATTTAAGCAAGCAACAACAACAGTTATGACCCTCTATATTGCTGGAATGCACATATATTTTGAGGAATAATAAAATAACAGAAAAGAACCAATGAGGCTTGATGGACATGACCAATGCTATGAGTATGAAGTGTGAATGAGACACAGAACACGAATGTGAATGTGAATGTGACTGATTGGAGCCTTTGCAAAATACCAAAGGGTAGTATACATAGAATGATAAATCTGCATGGAAAAAGAGTATATGTTAGTTTATCTCAAGGCATCTCTTGCGCAAGCCACATGTGATGTCTCTCCTTATCCCAATAATGCCTGTCATAGCCCTCATATTTTCCTCATAGCCATTTATATGTTTAAAGTACTTGTATATTATATAACTACATCATGCATATCTCAGACATGGGGTTCAATTTAGGAAAATAAATAAATTACATACATAGTTTACTTGCTATTCACATTCACTTTAAATAGTGGGGTCTTGGCCTTGGGTCCTCAGTAGTAATTTACATGGTCACTTGTATATTATATAACTACATCATGCATATCTCAGACATGGGGTTCAATTTAGGAAAATAAATAAATTATATACATAGTTTACTTGCTATTCACATGCACTTTAAATAGTGGGGTCTTGGCCTTGGGTCCTCAGTAGTAATTTACATGGTCACATATGTTTATCTCATATGTATAATATTGACAACATAGGTTACCCTTGAATCGACACCCATAGAAAACTCCATAAGATACCTTTGACTTGGTACTTATACAAGATACACATGCACACACAGACAATGAGCCATGTTTGAAGCTTTGAAGGGGGTTCTCAAAATGAGTACTATAGGTAAAAGTTTCTGTGAAGTGTAATCTTGTTGCTTTGGAAACCTTTGGAGTCTGGACAGCGGTGTTTTTTTTAATTGTTTAGGAATGTAGTATGTACCAATATTCTATTCGTAACCTATTTATGATTAACTAAAATTTTGTACTTCTATTTTACATAGCTTGTATTAGGGATTGGTATTTTGCATGGACATTTCATCTTTTTCTGAAACGCATCGACTATGCTTTGCATACGGAGAAGCACCAGGATCCTGTGAAACCTTTGCAACGACAAACATCCTAATTCAATATAGCAACAATTTTTTCCTTCTCCCAGCCAGGTTGTTCTCTAGTTGGCCTGAAGTTTTTGTATTGTTTTGGTGGAACTAGTTGCCAATAGGCAAGAAGTTTGTGTCAATGTGTTACACCAAGCAAAGTCCCTGGACATCCTTGGGATCAGAAGAGAATTTCCAGGAAAGTTGTATCCATATGTACAACAGGCAAATTGAAATAACCTGTTTATATTTTATGCCATATAATTGTTTTTGGATGCCATTACCTCTCTAGTGAGCAGAGGATCCATGTGTGCTACACTGGCTTACATAAATGTTTGTGTGTGTGTGTGGGGTAGGGTATAGGAGATCATATGCTTATTGATTGGAAATTGGATGACAAATAAGGTGGTTGTTGATCCTATGTGTTGCATTTAATTATGGCCTTCACGCTTGAACACAGTGGCTATAGGAGTGATATTAGATTCTCAGATGTTTTATTTTTAAGTTTTTCACCTACCATGTCTTCGACATACCAACTTTTTGTGCTGCTGAACTTGATCTAACTTCCAAAATGAGTGTGTATATATTCCACACATCTATGATATGTATTGCATATATTGCACGCATTCATGCTATGTATTGCATATATTGCACGGATCAGACACTTGCATATGTAAAGAGCTACGGAAAACTCAAATTGGTGGTTTATAGAATGAGGAAGGGTTTAATTTATAGGCAAAAGTTAGGGTTTTAGGGCCTCACGTTTCTGCCTTTTTATTATTATTTTAAATGTGTTTTTGATTAGTTTTTTTTTTTTGAATTTTTTGGATGATACTCCAAGTCCTGAAACAGATCTAGGGCAGAATCTCTGGTGTATCCAATCTGAAAATGGTTTTTTGCTGGATCCAGATCTCATCCCTGTAAAGTTTAAACACAGATCATAGATGTAACCCAAGCAGATGTGGTATCTTAGGAAGACAAAATTCAGCAATGAAACATCTTTAATTCTTTATTAAGAAATTGCATGTACCTATAATGCCATTTCTTTGAATCACTATTGTTAATTATTTCTTGTTGATTGCTTTGCTTGAGTCTTGACCGTGCTTTCTCAAACTGTCTTTGATGGTGGTTCTTCTTAGCTGAATTGTTATCTAGATTCATCCTTAGATGTAAACTTTAGTATTGACTATTTAGAGGTGCATGCTTCCTGGTTTCTTTTCATTTTATTAAGAATTTAGGCTATACTTACTGATACATATCTTTGTTTTTTATTTCATATAGGTTGGAGGGGTTACACCCAAAAAGGGGGGAACAGAACACTTGGGCCTTCCAGTTTTCAATACGGTTGCAGAAGCAAAGGCTGAAACAAAGGCAAATGCATCAGTCATTTATGTACCACCACCATTTGCTGCTGCAGCTATTTTGGAAGCAATGAATGCTGAGCTGGACTTGGTTGTCTGCATTACTGAGGGCATTCCCCAGCATGATATGGTAGATAGATATGCGACCCCCACAAACTTATTCATCTTTATATGTTCTTCTTCATCACATCTCTCTCTCTCTCTCTCTATATATATATATATACACACACATTTTCTTTTGTAGTTATAAGTTCATTTTCATTTGTAGTTTCCAGTTTCATGAGATATTTATTTCCATGTATTGTAAACCTAATTAATAGCTAGGAGCTATGTTTATAAGTGTGACTATATGAATGGTCAGTCACATCACATTTCATGTATTTAACTCTCTCTCTCTCTCTCCTATATTATATATATATATATATAGAGAGAGAGAGAGAGAGAGAGAGAGAGAGAGATAAATTCTGTTAATGTCTTCAACATCGTATGGTTTATGGGATGGAGTGTTAGACCCTTGTAAGGCCAAGCGTTTACAGATATATGAAAAGTCAAGTCCAAAAAATGCGATACTAAGGAAAAGGAAGCACAATAAAGTCTATGGGACTTCTCTTTGGGGCCTTTATTGAATAAAAACATTTGGCTATTTATTTGGGCAACCCCCTGAGGTGGGTCTGTTACTCCTGTTGGCTGCTCCTGTAGCAGTTTCTCCCTTAGATGCATCATCCTTAAAGCCCTTCTTGCGATTTCCTCCAGCAGTCTGTTATGAAATACCTTTTCCATTTCTGATGTTATACGCTTTGCATTGTAGCTTGAACTGTTGTTTCGTCTCTACTTCCCCTGACTTGCAAACCTAGCAAGTCCTGCTATCCCATTCCTTTTTGGGTTCGTTACATCAACCTGTGTCACACCTTAAATTGTGTGAGCTTGTGTCTTTTCCACTCCATGATCTCAATTGAGGGGTTAAACTGACTGTTTTGGTATTGCTGTTTTTCCTGCCATTCATCTCTCCTGTAGCATCTTTTTATTTAGCCTTTCACCTCCTTTTTGTCTATTGGGTCTTCTTTTATGTCCCTGCTTTAGATCCATCTTCTGCATATATTTCCCAAGTGTTCTTCCTTCTTTGAGGGACTTCCTTGCTGATTTCACACGGGAGATGTTCATTGCCCATTACAGTGACCCTCTGCTGTAATATGTTTGTTGACAGTTTATTTTTTGCCAAGGCTAGGAAGCACTTTTCCTTGGAGGTGACACAGTGCCCTTGCTGCCCTCAAATATTTGTATGCTACCATCAAAGGTAACTAGAGAATGAATCTAGAAATCCTTCATATCTGAATTGTATACTTTTAGGGAACCTCTCATCTTGGGTATGCCACTTTTAGGGAACCTTTTATGGTTCGACTCTACTTTCTGCCCTGTTGTCCCCCGGGCCGCCAATTGTATTACCACTCTAATATAGAAGTCTACTCTCAGCTGGACTTTACTATCTTCCCCATCATCCCTTGTCAAGCCCCTTCATGCGCCGTCAGACCCTTGTTGTAGTCTGTCCCATCAGTCACTTGTGGTAGGGCCCCTTTTCAATCTTCTCTGGTCGTATTCTGCAGGAGTGGAAAATATCGGATCTTGAAGTTTCTTGAGGTAATCCTTGGTCAACTCATAGCTCGAACAACCCTCTAGCTCTTGTGATTGCTTGATCGACGAATTGATTTGCTCATCCTTGCGGCTCAACTCAACCCTGTGCCCTTTCGTTCCCCGTTGAACCCCTTTGTGCCTTGTTAACTCCTTGTACGCACTCATCTGTAGTCTGTTGCATTCATATCCCGCAAGTGTTTGCACCCATTTTCCTGCGGCTTGACTCAACCCTTTGCCCCGTCATCCCCTGTTAAACCCCTTTGTGCCTCATTGGGCCCTTGTATGCACTCATCTGTAGTCTGTTGTGTCTGTATCCCACAAGCGTCTGCAACCTTTTTGTTGAAGATCCACAGCTTAGTTACTGTGATTTGCTGGTCTTGTTGGAAGATTTGAATTTGACAGCCAATTGGAATTATAAGTTGGTAGTATGGTACAGTGGTATAATGTTTGGTAGGGTAGAGAAATCAATGGGTGAAGGGCTGAGGGCTGTGGTGAGACAGAACGATATTAGACCAAAAGTGAGAGAGTTAGCATATGACATAGATGTCTCTAGGCATGTCTCCACTCCAGCCTGTGCATGACTTCAACACAGATTATTTGGCTTTCTCATTTGTTAGAGGGTGTAGATCCCTGTTTATCTGCAGCCGGTCCAGGGGAAACAATGACAGACCCCTTTGTTAAGGAAGACCCTAGCAGTAAGTTAATAACAAGGATTCCAGACTCAAATAAATAGGATTCTGCAAAGAGGCTTCAGGAACTAATAATGAGATAAGAATTCCTGAAATCATCAAACCTGGCATTACAAGCAGAGGATGGTGAACCCACAAATAGAGTAGCAAAAATTGAATTGGAGAACGTATCACTGAGGCAACAACTGAATGACAAGGAGAAAGATGCCCTCCACCTCTCTCCTAGTGATACCTTACATGTAAAAGGCATTATCTTAAAAACAAGCAGGAGGAGATTAGATCTTAACAGGCTGCCTTTAAACATGAAACGAAAACTCTTATAAACTCATGGACACAGGTAGTTAGAGGAAGGGATAAAGACCATCCGCCCCCACACACCCCTAAAAAAAAAAAACAGGCAGATGTTGTGGAGGTAGTATAAGCTAAACTCATGAAGGATTGTACCCGACGAGCATAGGAATTGAACCTCAAAGTGAAAGTGATACCTTTACCTCTTCCATCCTCAAACCCCATGGTCGTTGGGACTTTACTCCCTAAATATAATCTATGTCTCCTTGATGTGACCCTTAATAGGGCTTGGCTTGGGTTCGACTCTACTCTTTTTATTTGATTCAGGACTTTGTTTGATCTACTTCGAGCTCGTGGAGCTAGGTGAAAGTTGTTTTATCCACCTAGTAAGATTTTCCTTAACAAAGATCTCACTAGAACACCGGATGCTGGGCTCAAGCGCTCAAGGGAGCTTGTTACAGCAAACATCGTGTAAAATCCCCTCTTTCGCAACAAGCAACTCAACCAATATAACAAAAACAAAATATTGCAGCAAATAAATTCAACCAATATAACATATCTATTTACTAAACCACTGTAAAATCCCTTCTCGTTAAACAAGTAACTTAACCATCATACCACAAACAAAAATACCACAACAAACAAATTCAGCTAATATATTCTGATTTGTTTTATTATTGTGACCTGGAGTTACATGCTGGAGGAGCCTTTGAGTTAGAAATAGATTTCTGGAATCCCATAAACAGCCATGGCTAATGGCATGCTTAAATAGGAGATGATGATACCATTGGGATGCCCCCTTACACAGCTGTAAATTACTATACAGGATCAGGTTTGAAGGTTGGTTTGACCCTCCGTTTGATGCCATGACCCAACAAATGATGGCTAAAATTGCTGAGAAAATATGAACTGCAAAGGGGAAATATGACCTCCGAAAATCCCAAGAATCTCTTGCTCTACCCATGACCTAGCAATAAGATGAATCTTAAGCAATAAATGTTGGAAAATGTAACTAGGTTCAGTCTTCATTTAATGTATTTGAGTCATCATGTAATGTAATTGTCAAAAGAATAAAGAAAAATAATAATAATTATTATTATTGTGACTTATTAAAGCATGGGTTTCATGCTTGGGTCACCTTGTTTTAGGTCAAAGTCCCTATTGAGGACTTCTAGGATTTATTTTGAGTCAATAGAGTCATTGTACTTTTAAAGAGACCCTTCTTGGGCTTTTGAATCATGTAAAAAGGTTAAGTATTGAGTCAAATATGATTTATGTATACTTCACACCAAGTCGGCCTAGAAGAAGATCAAGTTGGCCTAAGGACACTTATTCGACCCACAAGAACACTATAAATACAAGCTAGTCGAAGTCATTTGGATCATCACCCTCTCACAAGAAGTTCGTGTTAATTTTTGGTAGCATCGGATGTGCTCTAAATCTCAAATTTTGCAGGGAAGTTTAGACACATGTATTCTCCAATACCCAGAAATCGTTTTGGGAAATTCCACCTGGAGGCAGTTATATTAAAATAATTAATTATTTTTAATAGAACCCTAAGTCTAAACTTAGGAAATTAAAATAATTAATGAGTATTAATCTAAATTGTGGGTGAAACTTCTAGAAGAAGGCGGAGATCAAGTCAAGATGATTCTAGCCATTGATTAGGATCTAATCTGAGCCGTTGATTGATCAACGAGAGGATTATAAGAGGAGGCTTGATGGGCACTTGGAGAACACACCAGAGGCAGATACTTAGTTACTTGAGTAAGATCGATTTTCTCACAAGTCGAAGTTCGGCAAGAGAAAATTGAATCAGAGGGAGAGTTGCAAGTGAGAAAGAAAGAGAGGGCATCAACATCAGTTGAGAGATCAAGGCAAGAAGACGCAGAGCAAGGAGAGACAATGCAGAAGCTGTGATGCAAAAAGAGGCAGCGCATAGGCAGGTTGACGCTGGGACTGCTTGGGCAGTTTGACCCTGGGCTAGCTTGGGAAAATTGACATAGAGGGATGAAGAAGGACTAAGAGGGAAAAGAAGTACTTCTCCAGGATGAAAGATTTGTTAGGAAGCATCTGTCAATTTTCTCACTTCTGTTCTGCTAGTTGTAATTTGTACATGAGATTTTGCTGAAGAATAATAAAGAAACCCTCATCTGCTGCACCAGTTTTCCCACATTGAGTTTTTCCGAGGATGATTGTCCAAAATATCTGTGTAATTGTGATTGTATTTGTGCCAGTTTTTTTCTTTGCATTTACTTTCCACAATATTTTTAATTGTGAGGGCTGCAATAGAATTTATTTCGATATTTGCCGTAAGAACACTGAGAATAACTTATTCCTGAGATAATAAGTAGATGAAATAATATTAATCATCACAATTGGATTTCTATTTAGAAAATTTCACATGGTATCAGAGTTGAGGTAAAGTAAGGAGAAAAGATCTGAAAGACCCAACATTGAAGGAAGAAAAGAATTCAAAATTTTTGCAGGGGTAGTAATTCGAATCCCCAAGGGGTTTGCACAGTTCAACCCAGGAAGACTAGATTTTCGTGGTAAAGCTCTCTCTGAGTGAGTCGACAGAGAGGTAAGATTTCCTGATCGAATCTGTTAATGACAGAAGGAATAGTGCAACAGAAGATTCAATGAAGAGGGGTTTCTTAGGTGGGACACAGTTTTTCCTGCAATAGTTGCTGGGGCAGGGTAGCATCGAAAAAGGGTTGAAAATAGCACAAAGATGGATACTCAAAGTGTTTCAGAATTATCTGCCAGATTAGAAGAAGAATTTGCATGCCTCACAAATTCAACGTCAGCAGATGTTTGGTGCATTGATAGTGGGGCTTCAACTGATATGACGGAGTACGAGTCCATTTCTCGAGCTATTAAGAAGAACAAATGGACTTCCAGATTACTGTGGGAAACATAACGAAATGAACTCTAGTAGGGAGAGGCACTATAGCATTTCAAACGGAAGCAAGGACCAACATCCGAGCCACCAATGTTTTGCATGTGCCAGGGTTAGGAATGAATTTGATTTCAGTGTACCAGTTACAGGACAAGGGATACGATGTATATTTCATAGGAAAAAAGGTATACATCAAGCATCCAAGCTAGAAGAAGAAGAGACAAATTGGTACTCGAAGCAACAAATTGTATAGGTTGCAGCTTGAGTCTCCACGGGCATTGATAGGCATCAACTATAATGGCGAAAAGGAATGAAATGAATTATGGCACAGGCGAATGGGACACTTACACCATGGAGTACTGATGATGCTAAGAGAGACTATTACATGACTACCATCTCTTAGTAGTGAGCATGTTGACTTATGCCGAGGATGCGTGCTAGGTAAGTATGCTAAAGGAGCTTTTTCTAGAAGTAACAATAGAGCAGAATGTGTATTGGGATTGATACACTCAGATATCTGTGGTCCAATGTCCACAAGAACTTTTAGTGGTGGCGAATACTTCGTCACTTTCATTGCTGGTCACTCTAGAAAAATCTGAATCTATTTCTTAAAGACCAAGGATGAAGTCTTTGATCGATTCATAGAGTTTAAGGCTCTCGTTGAAAATATGACACCGAAAAAGATAAAAGTATTGCGTTCAGATAATGGTGGAGAATATACAGACAAAGACTTCATAGATTTCTGCACGAAGGAGGGCATCAAAAGAGAGTGGACAACTCCATATAATCCGGAGTAGAATGGAGTAGCAGAGTGAAAACTAGAACTATTGTTGGGGCAGCCAAAGCTATGTTGTATGATCAGGATCTACCTAAGTTTTTATGGGAAGAAGCTTGCAACACAATGGTGTATATCCAGAATAGAACTCCTCATAAAGCATTGGGGAAGAAAACACCCGAAGGAGTCTTCACAGGGAAGAAGCCAGAAATCAGTCATCTTAGAATATTCAAAAGCATGGCATATTGTCACATTCCAGATGAGAAGTGCCGTAAACTGGATCAAACTGCAAAAAAGGGGTGTCTCGTGGGATATAGCGAGACCTCAAAGGCATACAAAATCTACATTCCTAGTAGCAGGAAGATTGTAGTGAGACGAGATGCAAAGTTCATGGAGGATAGAGATTTCAGGAAATCCAGAGAGATGTCAACAGAAGGTCAGTCAGTAGATGTTCCATTAGTCCAGGAGCAACAGGGGCAACAAGGAGGACAAGCAAGAGGACAGACACCTGGATTGAGTATAGTGACCACTACCAGTATTTCCTCAGAAGGAGGAAATCTAGACAGTTCTCAGCAGATGGAACAACAAGATTAGGAGGAGTTGATTGAGCCTCCCACCACCCGTTGTAGAACCAACAGAGAAGTACAATAGATATTGAGGGACGCAAAGGAGTTTGTTGGAGCTCCTAGAACCAAGAAAAGACAACGTAGACAACCTGATAGATAGCAGGCATTGGTAGCTTAGGTTGAAGAACCCTCTAACTTTCAGGAAGCTGTTCAACACCAAGTTTGGGTGGATGCCATGGTAGAAGAGAACAACTCTATCATCACGAATGATGTCTGGGAAGTAGTACCTAGAAAAGAGGATAGATCAGTCGTGGGATCAAGATGGATCTACAATATCAAGTATGCTGCAGATGGCAGTATAGAGAAGTACAAGGCTAGGTTCGTGGAAAAGGGTTATGCTCGGAAAGAAGGAATAGACTATGAAGAGACCTTCAACCCAGTTGCCCGTTACACCTCTATTAGATCTGTTATATCCCTAGCAACTCAAATGGGATGGGAGATTCACCAGATGGATGTCAAGACAATATTCTTGAACGGGGTGATAGAAGAGGAGGTGTATATAGAACATCCCGAAGGCTTCGAAACTCATGAGAAGAGAACTCATGTTTGTAGATTAAAGAAAGCCTTGTATGGGCTCAAGCAGGCACCCAAAGCATGGTATGGTTGGATTGATAATTACTTGCAGTAGTTGGGATTTGTCAAAAGTGATGCTAATCCCAATCTCTACTATTTGATGGTAGAGAATGAGCCACTTATTCTGGTATTATATGTGGATGACTTGTTCCTAACAGGGTCATCCGAGCTCATACAGGATTGCAAGAAGAATCTTGAAGCTGAATTCAACATGAAGGACATGGGGTTGATGCGTTATTTTCTAGGGTTGGAAGTTTGGCAGAAGAATGGGGAGATCTTCCTTGGGCAAGGAAAATATGCTACAAAGATTCTGAAGGGATTCAGAGTGCAGGATTGTGGACCCATGGTTACTCCCATGATCACCAACTGGAAGAAAATAGATGCATCAAGAGATAAGGAAGTGGACCCCACCTTGTACAGATACCTCATTGGGCCGCTCATGTATCTAGTCAACACTAGGCCAAAGATTTGCTTTGCTGCCAACACTCTTAGTCAATTCATGGTGGAACCAAAAAGGGTGCATTGGGTGAAAGCTAGACACATTCTTAGGCATGTGCGTGGAACAATCGAATATGGGTTGAAATACTCCTGAGGGGAGAATGTCAGATTGAATGGGTTCACAGATGCAGATTGGGTAGGTAGTTCAATAGACCGAAAAAGTACCTCAGCGTACTGCTTTAGTGTTGGATCAGGGATGATAGCTTGGTGCAGTAGGAAGCAGAAATCGGTAGCTCTGAACTCAGTAGAAGCATAATATATGGCAGCCAGCACAACTACGTGCGAAGCTATATGGCTCAGAAAATTGCTTGTGAGCTTGTTTAGAAAAAGGATGGAAGTGACTAGGGTTTACTGTGATATTCAGAGTTGTGTCAAACTCTTTTGAGAATTTAGTATTTCATGATTGGTTGAAACACATTGATATCAGATGTCACTTTATCAGAGACTGTGTTCAAAACTTCAACGTGGGGCAATACAGCTACAGTATGTCCCCACAGGAGATTATGTAGCAGACATACTCACAAAGGCTCTAGGAAGAGCTATGTTCATTCAGTTCAAAGAGCAAATGGGTATGGTAGAGAATCCATTTCGATAGAAGAAACAAGTGATTTCTTAGTTACAATGGCAGAGGGAGTTGCAGTAAGGATGCAATGTTGACCAGTGGCAGGGTCAACAGCAGTACAAATGCAACATTTGTACAGTAGTTGGTGGGCAGGATGTCAGACATCAACAAGCGTAGAGGGAGATGTTACAGAACAAGGTAATGCTTCAGCAGGTTGCATTACTAGAACACATTCCTCGCTAAGAGGGAGTGTTAATTTCTAGTAGCATCAGATGTGCTCTAAGTCTCAAATTTTGCAGGGAAGCTTAGACACATGCATTCTCCCATACCCAAAAATCATTTTGGGAAATTCCACTTGGAGACAGTTTTATTAAAATAATTAATTATTTTTAATGGGACCCGAAGTCTAAACTTAGGAAATTAAATTAATTAATGGGTATTAATCTAAACTATGGGTGAAACTTCTAGAAGAAGGCATAGATCAAGTCAATATGATCCTAGCCATTGATTAGGATCTAATATGGGCCGTTGATTGATCAACGAGAGGATTATAAGAGGAGGCTTGATGGGCACTTGGAGAACACACTAGAAGTAGATACTTAGTTACTTGAGTAAGATCGATTTTCTCACTGGTCGAAGTTCGGCAAGAGAAAATCGAATCAGAGGGAGAGTTGCAGGTGAGAAAGAAAGAGAGGGAATTAACTTCAGTCGAGAGTGCAAGGTAAGAAGATGCAGAGCAGGGAGAGACAACGCAGAAGTTGTGACGCAGAAAGAGGCAGCGCAAAGGCAAGTTGACGTTGGGACTGCGTGGGCAGTTTGATGTTGGGCCAGCGTGGGAAAATTGACGCAGAGGGACGCAGAAGGACTTAGAGGGAAAATGGGTACTTCTCCAGGATTAGAGATTTGTCAGGAATCGTCTATAAATTTTCTCACTCTGTTCCACTAGTTATAACTTGTACATGAGATTTTGCTAAAGAATAATAAAGAAACCCTCATCTGCTGCATCGATTTTCCCACATTGGGTTTTTCCGGGGACGATTGTCCAAAATATCTGTCATTGTGATTGTATTTGTGCCAGTGTTTTTCTTTGCATTTACTTTCCACAATATTTTTAATTGTGAGGGCTGTAGTAGGATTTATTTCGATATTTGCCGTAAGAACACTATGAATAACTTATTTATGAGCTAATAAGTAGAAGAAATAATATTAATAACTGTAGTTGGATTTCTATTTAGAAATTTTCACAGTTCGATGTCTTTTGTAGCTGGGAAAAGTGCGAAGTCCGTCTGTGAAGTCGAAGTGAGTGCAAGTTTGGGGAAGTCTAAGGAGAAAGGAAAAATCGAAATAATGGTGTGTTTCTCTCTCTCTATTTTGTGCTCTGGATTGGGAGATCGAGGTATTCCAAGTTTCACTGTTGCCAAAACATTCAAGAAGGATCGCGAATCAAGCTCTCCCTCATCAATCTCTGAAGAAGCAAATCCTCTATCAACATCAAGATTAAGAAGGAAGTGAGCATCGATTTCTCAAGTAAGTCTATGACTATATCTGATAATAACAAAATGCCCTTTTGCAAGGAAAGTAATAAACTGGTTGGGGCTGCAAATTTCCTTGCATGGAAGAAAAGGACAAACCTAAATCTTATTGAGAATGAGGTCATGGATCACATCAAGGGGTCGATAGCTCAACCTCCAAAAGAAGATACTCAAGTACATGCTAGATTCATGAAGGGAGAAGTGAGAGCCCAAAGGATTCTTATAGAATCTATAAAAGACTCTCTAATCCCATAAATATCAAAGTTGGAGACTGCAAAAGCTATATATGACAAATTGGTAGAGTTGTTTTCTGTAAGTACTGTAGGAGAAGTAATCTCATTAAGGCAAGAACTCTACAAACTAAAGATGTCCAAGGAAGATGGAATAGCCTCATACTTAATGAGGATATCAGAAATTTGAGATCAACTACAAGAGTTGGGAGAAGTCATGTCTAATAGAGAGATGACCACAGTGGTATTGAATGCACTACCGAAAGAATGGGGTAACTTCACTTCAAGTTTATATGGGAAGAAAGAGACTACTCCATTTCAAGATCTATGGTCACTCTTTAAGATCAAAGAAACCAGATTGAAGGCAAAGGTTGATGTAGGACCAAATGAGCATAATCAAGCATATGTTGCTATGTCAAGATGAAAAGGGAAATTTGGAAAGTTTGGTCCTCAAAAGAAAAGGAAGAACATGGCTAAGGTAAGATGCTAGAACATGCCTAAGGTAAGATGCTATGGTTGTCAGGAACTTGGGCACTATAGAAGAGATTGTCCTAAACATAAGAAGGACAAGAGAGATAGGGAAGAAGCCCATATTAATGAGGAAGTGAAAGAACCTGAGACAAAGAAGCTTAAGAAGGAAGAAGGAAAAGATCTCTACTATGATTGAGATGATATTCTTCACTAGAAGGTACTTTCCACTAGCAATTTATAAATAGGAAGCAATGTAAATAAGATAGGATGCATCATATTAGAAAATAACATCGTGATAGAAGCATTAGAAGAAAGAACTCTTGACATGGGAAGCAAAAAGAATGTCTGGAATAAATTCTAAATTCTAAAGAGCTCTTGGAAACCTTATTGAAATCTCAAATAATACTTATAAAAAGAAGTAGAGGTCATCATCGATTGGGATCATCATACAATAATCAATAAGTAAACATATGCTGGGTGAGGATATGAAAGATCTTGAAGTTTCTCCCATGGAATCCTTATCAGAGGATTCACCGATCTAGAAAGAAAGCAAGTGTTTCATTAGGAATTCCAACTCATGGGATTCAAGGGATGATGGTATGATGACATAACAATGAAGCAGGATAAAACTTGTTCGTTCAAAGGAAGCTGCTACAGGAAGTTTGGATGACCCAAAGCAAAGATGAGGTATGTATGCCTACATAGATTTTTATGAAAGTCATGTCATATGGTTGCAAATAATATGGATCACCAGTTCCATATTGGGAAACATGATCAAAGAAAAAGGGGATCTCCTCCTCTGAAAGATTGTAGAAAAGCATAAGTCGCACTAGATGAAATCAACATAATATGTTCTCATATGAATCACGAGGAAGCCGACTACAATTAAGAAACTCTGATTGGAAGCTCCTGGGAATGAAGTGTGTGGAAAGAAAGGAAGAGATTGTAAAATATGCAACAAAAGTAGAAGGCATTCAACATCCGAGACCAAGAAGGGTTGATTGGAATATCTCCTAGAAAGATATGAAGACTTTGACAAGAGTCGAATAAAGATGGAAACCCTTGACAAGGAATATCTTTAGGAGATGTGTCAACATGCATGCAAGACGCTGATGCCTACAAGAAGATGTAATGATAAGAGACCATCACTAAGGTAATTTTGATTTAAGTGTTCATTTCGTATTTTTGAACTAATATCTGGATGGGCTTATGTAGGACCGCCAAAGTGAAGATCTGTGGATGACTTCTAGGAAAACCATATAGAAGGATGTAAGATCCTTCTGGAAAATATGGCATGAAGAAAGTAGCATGACGTGAAGCAAAGCCAGATGGAAAAACTAATGAATCACTTTCTGATGAAAGGAATGAGGACATGACTGACTCATGAACGAAAGTGATGGATGGTCTGTGCCCTATGAATAAGTCCCAAAAGATGAAGATTCCATGATGAAGAATAAATTCATGACATCAAAGGAAGGAGCTCTTCAAGCAGCTGGTTGTTCCATGATCTCCACATGAGGAGTTGCTGTAGGTCCCTAGTTAAGAGGGAGCTTGAAAAGAAGTTTCTTACTTGGAAGAAACTTGGAAATTCCTAAGCCAAGAGGGAGCTCAGGTACATTCCTTTTGTAGGAATGAGTACATTCCTTTATTGGAATATGTCCTCCCTATCTGAGAGGGAGAGATAGACACATCATTCTGGTATTCACCTAGGAAGACAATGGAGTATTGGGTAATTATTTGGGATTCGATACTCTTTGAGGATGAGATAGGGCATCCAATAGAAGGGTAGTCATGGAGGACCGATATTCTTTGAGGGTTGGGGAGTCTAAGATAAGAATAGTGTTCATGGAACACACCTTGAGTACTTGGGTAGGGGATGTTCCGAGAGAACCAATGATGAGAGAGTCTATATAAATCATTGGTCTCGCCAATATTGAACTCAGATCTTGTGGAGATATGGAGCTGTTAGTCAAGGCCTTGCCATGTGACAATGCTGGTTGATATGATGCTATACAAATGAGTTACCAATCCGAAATTCTTCTGATGAGAAATTCTTTAGATTGAGAATGATCAAGTACCATTATGAATACCTCCCTAGTTTAGGAGTGTTGAAAAGTGTAACTAGGTTCGGTCTTCATAATGACATGTAATTATGATTTTATGTAATGAGATGTAAAGAAGAAAATTAAAATTATTGTATTGACTTGCTTCATGGGTTTCATGAGCAAGGGATTTTGTATTTGAGTCAAGACTCCCATTGAGAGTCTTTAGGAATTATTTGTCATCTAGTCATAAAATGGTAGAGTCCTTGTCATGTAATGAAGTCATGTTACACTTTGTAAAAGGTGAAAATTGTCTATGTAAAGTATCCTCCAAGGCCTTGTCACTTATCGTCTTCAAGTCGGGCTACACCGATGGAAGAACTTGCTAGAAGAAGTCGGCCTACCTACTTGAGATCATGTCGGCCTAAAGGACATGAGGTGAGGTGTATAAGTAGCCATGCTCGGCCTCACTTAGAGGCAAACAACTCAACAAGCATTCGGTGAAGAAGAAGTACGAAGAAGAGGCCACAAAGAAAAAGTGCGAAGAAGTGATAAGAAGGATTCTTCTTCGGTGAAAAAGAAGTACAAAGGAGAGGCCACAAAGAAAAAGTGCGAAGAAGTGATAAGAAGGATTCTTCTAGACATTACGAAGGAGAGTTTCTTCTAGGCAAGCGAAGGAGAGTTTCTTTTGGGCAAGCGAAGAAGAGTTTCTTCTAGGCATAGCATAGGAGAAGTTTCTTCTGGGGTTAGTGAAGGAGAGTTTCTTCTGGGGTTAGTGAAGGAGAGTTTCTTCTGGGGTCAAAGGAAGGATTCTTCTGGGAGACTTGTTCTAGGTGACCGAGCTAGAGATCAAGATCATAAAGACCAAGATTCTCTAGGAGAAGCAGAGAAGAAGCTATGTGAAGGGTAAGGATCGAGTTTCTCTAGAAGGAGCCGAGGAGAGCAGTTTGAGATCAAGAAGAAAGTCGAGAAAGGGAAGAGGCAGAGCATCAAGGTTAGTGACAAGGTTCTTGGGAGGATATTAGAGTCAAGGGTCTTTGTCATGGTCTTGGTACTCATCAATTGAAGATCTAGAAAAAGAATTTTGATTGGGTTTTCCTCTCAAGAGGTGAGAGGTTTTGGCCCTAGCTATCAAGCCTACATACTATGTCACTTGTCTTTTATTGTGCATATTTGTAATTGTCTTAATGAAAAGAACACAATAATAACATAACGAAGAAAAGACTATAAGCTAAGAAATAAAAGTATATCACAAGCAATTATCAAACAGAGAAATCTTTTAACTATCCATGCCCTTGGATTCTCAACATCAAAAAGATGTTTGGGCAAGTCCAACCTGTTTAGACAAAAGTTCTAAAGCTTGACGACAAAGGAAGAATTATTCTAGAGCCAAAAGGTATCTTGGGTACCGTCAAAATGTTTACATTCTAGAACCATCAATGAATACTTTATCAAATGGAAAAACCTTCGGGAAATAGATTCATCATGGGAGACAAAAAGTTTTCGCCGCCAAAAATGCCCCACTACCCTTGCTTTGAGGACAAAGCAATTTTTTAAAGGGGGTGGCAACGTAACAAACATAATTAATAATTAATTAATAGTTACAAGCCATCATGTCTCTTCATATGGCACCGCCACCTAGGTATCTATATTAAGGGGCCCTCATTATAACTCATATCATTCATTCATTAATAATACATAGTTTCAATACTCAATGCATATCAATTATTTATGCTACAGGGAAGGCCAAGAAGAACCTAGGAGGAAAGTCTACCTTAGGAGATAGAGAAAGGACACAAGAGAAGTGAAATGGTTTGCATGTTACAAGTTTGGTCACTATGCAAGCCAATGTCCAAACAAGAAGAAGGGCAAGGGGAAGTCATAGGTTGTTGCATCAACAGACTCAAAGGTGAGTGAGTTTGCAAACAAGTTTGAGAAAGAGTTCTCACTAGTTACATGTCTTTTTGGGACCATTGGCAAGGGTGCATTGTTCATGGATAATGGAGCGTCTCATCATATGACAAGATTGCATGAGTTATTTGCTAGCCTAAGAGAGGATGGCCTAGATCTTACTGTGGAGCTTGCCAACAATGCCAAGTATGTAGTTGAGGGAGTTGGAACTATACAATTCCAACTAGAGTTAGGTGAACCCATAGAGGTTACATATGTTTTATATGTTCCAGGGCTACATAAGAACCTTTTTGTCATCTCAACCATGGAGGACAAGGGATATGAAGTTCTTTTGAGATGGACTAGTGATAGTCAGGCTGAAATCATCTACTTTGAATACAATATGAGTAATTGGTATGAAAGAGGGTAATATGTATATGCTGAGGGGTTAACCAATGAGGCCCTTCATTCATTACCGCAACAACTTGTGTGAGCTTTTGCATAGGAGGACGACATATTTACATCATAGGGCTTTGCCTATATTACAAGAGATTGTAATTGGTCTTCTTGAGTTTAACATGGAGCAACAAGGTGTTTGCAAAGGGTGTGCTTTGGGCAAGTATGCTAAGACTGCTTTCCCAAGAAGTGATTCTAGGACCAAAGGGTTGTTGGATCTTGTATATTTAGACATGTGTGGTCCTTTCAATGGCCCCCCCTTGAGTGGGTACAACTATTATGTTATCTTTATTGACGATTGTTCCAAGAGCACTTGGATCTACTTTACGAAGACCAAGGATGAGGCCTTCAGTAGGTTTTAGGAGTTTAAAGCTCCTGTGGAAAACCAAACTGGGAGGAAGGTAAAGGTCCTCAGATCAGACAATGGGGGTGAGTATACCTCTAGTGAGTTTAAGAATTTTTGTAGTGAAGCAAACATTAAGAAAGAGTTGATAGTTCCTTGCAACCCACAATAGAATGTGGTTGTTGAGAGGAAAAATAAGTCCATTTTTGGGGTTGCTAGAGACATGATCCATGATTAGGATTTGCTCATGATCTCGTGGACAAAGGCGTTCAATACAATAATCTACATTCAAAACAAGAGTCCTCATAAGCTCTTGGGGGACAAGACTCTTGAAGAGGTTTTGAGAGTAGTGAAACTGGAGGTGGGGCATTTTTGCATCTTCGGGTGTTTGTTGTATATCCAAGTACCTTCAAAGAAGAGGACAAAGTTCTAGCCAAGAGGACATAATGACAATTTTGTTGGGTACAATGAAACTTCCAAGGCATATAGGGTGTACATTCTATCATAGGGGGAGATTGTGGTGAGAAGGGATATGAGATTTGAGGATCATAGAGCCTTGATGAAGTAACATGATACCATACCAATGGCAAATGGTTGGGAGCGAGAGGGTTTGAAGGTTGAGGAGAGGCCAATAGCACTAGTAGTAGGTACTTAGTCTTCAGATTAGGAGTAGGAGGTACCTTCTAGATTTGTTAGGACGAGGCTAAGATGGTTGGAGTATACTCTTAGAGATGCTGACAAGCATGTGGAGGCTCCTAGGAGGATGTTTACAGAGAGAAGATTGTCACATATATTTTCCAGCTACATGGCACTTATGGGTGACATAGGTGATTTTGAACCTTCTAGCTTTGAGGAGAGAACAACTCAGCAAGTTTGGAGAGATGCCATGATGGAAGAGTATTCTTCCATTGTGAAGAACAATGTATAGGATATTGTGCCTAGGCTAGTAGGAAAATCAGTGGTCACTTCGAGATGGATCTTCAAGATCGAACATGTTGTAGATGGTAGCATTGAAAAGGATAATGATAGGTTTGTGATGAGAGGGTTTTCCAAGGAGGGGGTGGAATATTAGGAGATATTTTCTCCAGTTGTCAGATACACTTCTATAAGGGTTGCTATGTCTATTGCCTCAGAGATGGCGTGGAGGATACATCAGATGGATGTAAAGACAACATTCCTTAACAAAGTGATTGAGGAGGAGGTGTATATTGAGTAACCATAGGGTTTTGAGGTGCATGGAAGAGATTCTAATCTATGCAGGTCTTGTATGGTTTCAAGTAGACATCTAGGGCATGGTACTTGAGGATTGATGGGTATTTGCTCGGCATGAGCTTCACAAGCATGAGATAGATCCCAACCTATACTTTTTACTAGTTGGTGACAATACACTCATTTTGGTACTTTATGTGGATGACCTTTCTTACAGTGGCAGAGAAGCTCATATAGATGTGCAAGAGAGACCTAGTTGCAGAGTTTGAGATGAAGGACATCAACATGCTGCATTACTTTTTGGGGTTGGAAGTGTGCCAACAAGTAAGTGAGATCTTCCTTGGACAAGGGAAGTATGTAGTTGAAATTCCGAAGAGATTTGGGACGATGGATTGCAAGCCTATGTCAACGCCCATGATTGCCAACTTGAGCAAGTTGAATGCTTCCGAGTCTCAGTTAGTGGTTACCACATTATGCAGGGAACTGATACGTTCTTTGATTTATCCGGTCAACACTAGGCCAAGTATATGCTTTGTTGTGAGCACATCGAACCAGTTTATGGTGGAGCCAAGGAGGGTTCATTGGGTGGTAGCAAGGCATGTGCTTAAGTATATTCAAGGTATAATGGAGTATGGACTAAGGCATGTAAGGGGTGGTGGAGTGCAGTTAGTAGGCTATATAGACTCAAACTAGGGTGGGAGTTTAGTTGACAGGAAGAGCAGCTCTGGATGTTGTTTTAGTTTGGGGTCAATAGTGATCTCATCGTTCAACATGAAGTAGTTTTTTGTGGCACTTAGTTAAAGAGAGGTAAAGTATATCGCAACTAGCTTGGTGAGTTGTGAGGCCATTTGAGATGCTCACAGGTTTATTTGGTCTCAAGTTTGATCTAACGATGATTCACTGTGACAATTAGAATTGCATCAAGCTTTCTAATAATACAATGTTTCATGATAGGTGCAACCACATAGAAATCAAATATCACTTCATCAAAGACAAAGTCCAAAGTGTAGCTGTGAAGCTCAAGTATATCTCCAGAGATGAGCAGGTGTCATGCATGTAGATGATGTCAGATTACCTATTTAGGTGCTTGCTATTTACAATTTATTTATTAATTAATGTTGTTGATTGAGCTAAGTTTCTAAGGATAAATAATTTTATTAAGTGACTTAGATCTAATCTCTACCATTGATCTCAAGTGAGGTGTTGGATCTAATCCTAGCCATTCATCGCTTAGGAGATTAGGGTTATGGATTTGGCTTAATGAAATTATAAAATAAGCCTAAGGAAGAGGTGAAAGACACATTGTGACTGAGAGAGTGATATTCTCAATATAGTCAGATACTCAAGATTGAAAAGAGGAGAAATGTGTGTAGGAGGTTTAAGCGAGCAAGAGTTTTGCAAGTTGAGCACATAAGGGAAGGGTTGAATTGGCTTAGGGTCAAGGTTGAGAGTTTGCTTGGCACAATAGGAGTTCGAGAGTGTTGAAGCTGAATTCCAATAGAGAAATAGTGAATGTGGAGAGGCTAAGAAGGTTGAGGTTACATTTGTGGACCGATTGAATTTCAGGGGGCTGAGTTGCTAGGTTCCTTTGCTGTATATTTTGTTTATTCTTTGTGGGTCGAATTCCTTGTGAAAGGATGCCCTAATTTTCCAATGTAATAAAAAGTGAAGGAAAATTTGTTGGGCATTTTTTCTTGCTAATGTGTTATGTGACTAGTTTTCCATTGCAAGTTTATTTAAAAGTTTAAATACTAGTGTTTATTTTCAACAGTTTTCAAAAAAACATTTTATTGAGTGAAATATTTTCGAGGTATAAAATAAACAACTAGGAAAATCAAATTAGATCTGGTATTAAAGGTTAACATGGCCTTGATTCTTTCTCTTTCTCGAAACTTGTTTGAAACCTTGCTTATCGTTGTTTTGTGGGAGTTTGTTTGGCTTAGAAGATGATGGAGAATCTTTGACGTTTGGACAAATTTTTGCAAAGTGTCTATACTCATGGAAAGTGTTACATTTGAAAGGAATTTGCTCATAATCAAGAGATTGAAGGTGACCCCAACCCTCCAATTTGAGCTAAATCGCCTCAGGCAATCCCTTATCAAAATCGATTTCCACTCATATTCTAGCACAACATATTGCCTTTAGGCTTTGCATGGCTTATATAACGACCTATCTTGTTTTCGATTGGTTTGAAGGTATCATCACCCTACGAGAAAATGGGGAGGTGTGGAAGTCTAATCCAGATAAGGGTAAAAGAGATTTCCATGTCTAAATTGAAGTCAAGGGTCTAGTGGGGGGTATGAACATTCTCTTGGAACCAATAAAGTAAGGGCTATATATGAAGATCAAGTACCTAGCTTCTTTTCTTTCAAAAATAAATATATAAAAACCTTTACTACAGTAAAACATTGCAACAAGGTCTTGATCACCTCAATTCCTAGCAGTCCATTCAGAGAGAATTAGGATTAGGCTAGAGCCATGTAAACTTACTTATTAATCCTTTTTCCTTCAAGATATTGATATTCTGAGGTGCCACAGGAGTTCCCAAGTCCAATTTTCGAATGGCATCTACCCATTTGGCACATCTACATTTTCTAGAGCTGAACTTGCCCCAAGAAGAAGATTTGAAGAGGGCATCTGCGTTAGGACTTGGAGGGACACCCATTGTGAAGGCTACGAGGCATTCCTCTGAAAAGGAACAACATTGAGTTGTGTGCAAGCATTCCCCCTAACACAGAATAGAAAAATGACATAGAATGCGTGAGAACCTCGAATCAACAAAGAGAACCCACAGATCTGAAAGGAGACAACATGCTGAAAGGCTGAGGATCTGCTTTTTGCGGGCACACGATTCAACTTATCTAAGCAGAGTTGAAGCGACAGTAACGAGAGCACAACCTCTACTTCCATTCAGTTATTAATCGACTCTTTGTTGGTAAAACAATTCATAACATCTAATGTATAGTGAAGAAGTGTATCCTTGTATTTTGTGCACCTATTTATTATTGAAGAGAATATAACTATAAGCATTGTATTTGTAATGATGGTGCCTTTTGATGAAGGTTCATTGTAAACAAAATCAATTCTAGTGATGAAAAGATCAATTCAATTCATTTTAAACTTCATTAATATGTATAAAGATAAAGTTCATGTACATACTGTAGACTTATCAGAAGGCTACAATCCTATAGCTCTCCAAAACCTTAGCTAGGGATAACCAAGAAAATCCTAGTTGACACTAATGAGATCCAATAACCATGCATAACACAAGCATTTTCTCATAGGCAAGATTTCTTCTCTTTACCAAGATACTCCATGAAGGTCAAGAAACTCTAGCAACTCCAAGAGAGAGAGATAAAGTACAATAGAAGATCCCATATATATATATATATATATCGAGAGAGAGAGAGAGAGAGAGAGAGTACAATCTTGATAATATCCTTACACAAGAATGAACAAGATCAAATTGATTGAGCGAAGGACTCTCCTTCCTTATATGTATGTGAAGGTAAGGGAGGTCGATGATACATATGTGGGCCAATCTTGCTACAGATAGTCTACAATAACACATGTAGGCCCACTTGTGTGAAGGGACACACTCTAGGGGTACACATGACGAGCTTCAAGGTGGTGTTCTCCACAACCAAGAAACCAATGCAAGGGTGTTCAATAAAGTGCATCCAAAGTTTCTCTTACAAGCCTCCAAAGAATACATCAATCCTCCTAATCCATGTACTCCATTGGGACCACTCCTTGTGCATGAATATTGTAGCAACCTAGGCATCCTTGAGCCAACTCCAAGTTTCCATGCAAGCATCGAAGCTACCTTGTGCTATCTAGGGCCAAATGTCCTCCCTTGAGATGCAAAATAGTAATCCTCCAAAGCAGGGTGTTCTCCAAATGTAACCGTCTCCCTATCTCCATTTGGCCATTGTGTAGAACCTCATTAAAGTTTTGAAAAGGCCTCCACTGCCCTACTGAAGAATATCAAGCAAGCACCTAACTCAGGTCAATCAACAACTGAGTAAGGTATCTCAAATTTGCAAATCCATCATGGATCATTAAGGCATTGTTCACACACCATGTACTCCAAATCTCATGAAGCACCTCCAAACATGGTGTAACTGTAAACACTTTTGGAGCAACCCTCGAAACTAAGAATAATTTCGTATCCCAATTTGACATTAATGGATTTATGTGAAAATGTTGTTGACATAATTATAGGATCAACCTGGATGGAAACATTAGGTACTTTCTTCCTGAATATGAAGAAGATACACTTGATATTTATCGTAATCTAAAGAAGATAATATTGTATGCACTTATGATGAAGCCCTATATTGAAGTCTCCCTTTATCAAGAGATGAATGAGCTGTATTAGATGTGCTTTCTCAACACAATAAAAAATATCAATGGAAGAAACAATATCAGAGAAATAAATTGCAATATTGTGACAAATTATTCACAAAAAAGATAAAGAAATATCTCATGTAAAAATTCAAAATGACACCTTCCTAAAATGATGGAAAAATATGAAAATGGAAGTACCAAGTGGTTGACAAAGCGACATCAATTGGACCAAGTGAGTTAGGGATATTTTTAGAAGTGGAAGTATAAACTCATGGTACAAAAACCTTAGCAATTCCAAGTGTTGCTCCAATTAACTACCAATAAAATATCAATGATTGATAGATTGAGACAAGTATATGATGAAGATGTAATACCTAAAGAAATTCACGAGGACCTTGTTACTGCTTGATTTGTCTCAATGGATGTGCAAGGCCTATACTTGAGATGAATCAATGGCAACTAAGAGGGGGGACCACTTTCATTTAGGCTCCCACTTCCCTACTATTGTCACGTGGTCACCTGAAGGGGGGCTTCTGTACAAAAGGTTTTGTGCACTATAGGTTACGGGTACCCAATCAATATGGAGTCAGAGCATATATGTATGTGAGGGAATATTCTATTTCTGTTGAGCCAGAAATCAGTTCCTCATGAACTATATTTCATACAAAGGAGGAATACGCTATTTATATTCACTGTTCTATGAATATGTCAAAGCTATGTGCAATTGAATGCAAACCATACCGCTCTTAGATTTATCTTTTTGACCAAGAAACAACGTGCATGGAGTAATGCCAATTCATCATCAGATGACCCTCAGATGTACAAAGAAACAGAATACCACAATTATGATGACAACATTTTCTCTGTTTTTGGTAGATTAATATCCAAAACAGCAACTCAGAGCAATTTCCAAATGAATGAAGTTACAGTTTGATAGTTTGTGTCATGGCTTGAGATTAGCAAAAGGTAGACTTACAGCTTCACATTTCCTTTAAAGCTTTCTGTTTTAAGAGTAAATCTATGCAGAACTTTATCACATACAAGGATGCAAGGATCAGGGTCACAAAAGGTGGGTACGAGGTTTCTTTTCTTTTATTTCTTCAAGTGCTGCAAGAGATAAACATAAGAAAGGGGGTTAGGAAAAGGTTCAGAATCAGAGCTTTTTGAGCAGCAAATGCTGGCAGACGACTCCCTGACATCTGATCACTAAATTACGATTTTCTGGAGCATTTGTTAGAGCAATCAGAGTTACATATGCTCATTGGAATAAAATACGAAGGAATTTGAAATTGAGAACACAAAAGAGGAATTTTAGGCTCACAATTCAGGCTCTAAGACATAACTACAAACATTACAATGCCAGCATGCTATGCAGATATGAAAAAAATCACTGACTTGTTTTGTCAAATGGTTTGATGACAAGCATATAGACCTGTATTTTATGTTAATTTTCACGAAACTCTGCAACTGCTTGAATGAACAATCTGAAACTAATGGCAACTAAAAACTGAAAGCAAAAATTTCTTTCACCAAAACACAGAATTTCTTGACACTCATAAGCAGCGGAATAATTTCAGAGATAAAAACACAGTCACACAATTAACACATCAGTTTTTCTTGGGAAATTCAACTGGAAAACCCTCTTCTTTGCTGTAGTATTTTATTGATAAACTTGAGCACTGAAATCTCTTACAAAGGCAATCTTAGAACAAACTTGTTCTCTGCTGTACTAGCTTAATCTCCTTGCAAAACACTTGATTCCAGCTCCTAAACCTGGCACACCAGTAGCCCTATTTCTTAGCGCAGTAGGGCCTAAATTTGTGCGCACCAAAACTCCTATTTTGTAGCGCAGCAGGCTCCTATTTCTGTGCACACCAGATCTCCTATTATATAGGATGCAACTCCTAAATATTTGCACAAGCGAACCTGTGCTTTCTGCTCTTCAAGTCTACGCACGCCACAAGTAAAGAGCTCTTTCTCTCACTGATTCATGAGGCTTGCTTTGTCTCACAACCTTGTGCACAAAACAATGATGAATACCATCCTTTTATTGATTCGATCTATGCTAAAATTTGGCAGGTCATAAATTTAGAACTTGTGGTTTAACAAGTTAACTGCGTCGAACTGGTTCTTCTCTCTCCAATCATAACTTGGAGCTACAACTCGTGTTTCCTTCAATCAAGGACTGAAGCTCCACTTGTCCTATTCTAAATTTATAACTGCCACTCGATCTGTAGTCAAACTGAAGAAGGTCCACGAAACTAGTCCTTCAACGTTGCTCATGAATATGCCATCTCAATGAACTCATCCATGGTCAAAGGAAAGACAAATTTGGTCTTTCTGGCTGAGGCACGAGCCAGGGAATACCTTCTCTCGCTACACTTCAACATTTTATTGTTAAATATGGTAAATTCTTTGCAGAAAGATGTTCGACAACATACCCAGTATTTCAAACTTGCATGAGTTGACAAAAGATAATATAACCTTGTCATTCCAGTTCTAAATTTTAACTCTTCAATCTATATGCAAGTAAACAAAATAACATAATGTTCATCACATAGCTACTATAAATTTCATTAGATATCTATTCAAACATTTAGCACTCACGCTGAAGAACAACTTGGATCCTTGGGACTATGAACCCAGATAAAGAATATATGTTCTATTCTGATGCAGCCTGGCTTCTAAATACAAAACAACTCTTCCCCGCCGTTAGTCCTTTGCCAATGATCATTGTGCAAACAAAAGTGAAGTTTAATGAGTTGTTCATGAGAGTTCATGTTGGCATTTCGTCAGACAGTTGATGGAAATCCTCGTGCTTCTAAGAATCATATTTCGGCAGACCATAAAAGGTTTCTAAAGCACAAAGTTCAATGTGTAACGCAAGGAAGGATTCCTTCTAACATAACTGTGGTTTAGTATTTGGGAAACTTAGTAAACTCATCACACATACGAAGAAAGGCCCATGTGGGCCCAATGTCAAGTGTGTGGTAATAGACCCTAAAATGAAGATGAAGAAGAATGAAGTTGCAAGGACACATCTTATCAACATCCTAATCACAAGAGTTGTAACTTTAAACGACCAAGTGATCATCATCACTCTAAACAAGGCATTATTCTATCTACATTTCAAAAAGTTGCAATTCCATTGCAACTTGGTCACTCGGAATCAGTGTCATCAGAATTGGACCGGAACTAGTGGAACTGGCCGATCCGACTGGTTTGTGGACCAAACCGGTCCGGTTCGAGGATTAGAACCAAAAATGGCCGGTTTAGTGCCGAATCGGCCAGTTCTGTAATGGAACCAACCTTTTTTCACCGAATTGCCTGGTTTTGTACCGAACCGACCGGTTCTGTATAAGTTGATCAAAGATGTTTGAAATGCTATTTTTTTAAGAAAAGACAAGAATTTTTGAGTGTTGAAGCCTAATATTCAAGCCTGTGGCTCTGGTATTCCTATCCAGTCAATGCTAAAAGTGACTTTCTCCTTTGTCTTTTATTTTCATCCTTTTACCTAAATTTTTAACATTATCATGAAATGACACAGGATGTTTGAGAGTGGTTCCGACCTCATTGGATTTCATATGGAGAAAGTAGAAATTTAGATCTCACTCAATGTCCAACAAGCTTAACAATTTTTCAAGATTTCAGGATTGGGGGTATTGCAATGTTTCCATTGGATTTGGTCATGTGCTCGGGTACGGAACTAGTATTTAACTAAGAGCACTAAACCCTCTATGTACCTTGATGTTAGTGGCATTGGTCTTCAAACTCCTCTATCACGACCCTATTACAAATGTACAGATCACTCAAACAAAATCTTGACTCGACATGGTACATTTTTCTATGTTATTTTAATGCTTAGAGGGTGATATTTGTTAAAATTTGGCAACTCAGAGATGAATTTCTCCTAGAAGAAATCATATATTTTAGTTCTGTTTGAACCACTTATAATAAAATTTCATTTCTAACAATTTTAACATGACTTTCCAAAAATAGTAATTCACATCTCAATTTGGAAGTGACTTTCCAAAAATAGAAGTGATTTCTAAATGATCAAGGATCATTTCGACATATGGAATCCACTTTAAAATCAAATCAATCATGATTATACAAGTCAAGAATTAATATTTTAATCCTTACTATTATTATTATTATGATACTGTTATTTATAAAATAGTGTGAAGTCATTCACCTTTAATGGATTAATAAAAACGATTTCTCAATAGTTTCAAGAAATTAGTCAATTAAATTGAGAATCTCTTATCTGGAAAACAAAACCTTTCTCTTGGAATAAAATAATAACTCCACACTTAAGAGAATGTAACTCTCCCTCACTAATTCGATGTATGGCAAAAGTGTAACTTCTCATTAAATGCACTTGTAACTCCCTTGCTCAATTTGATTTATAACTCTTACCAAATATTTTCTCATGTCTAAGTGTAATTCTCTCTCTCCCTAATTCGAATTGTAACTCCTCAACACAAGTGTACCTCTATCTCTATTCTTGGGATGAGTTACACTTCTCCTCAAGTAACTCCCTCATGGAATTCGATTATCCTATTGTTGGCTCAAGATGAATTCGTTTTGTAATTCCTTTCCTTTCTCATCTATTTAAGCAAAGGCAAGTGAGAGTTGAGAGTAGCATGTTCATTGTGAAGGAGAGCAAGTGTTGAGTGTGCATAAGAGAAGTGTGAGAGTAAGTGAAGAGCAAGAGCAAGGAAAGAGTTGGAGCAAGTGTAGGATGAGATCTTCAAGTAAAGAGTAAGAGCACTTCAGCTGCAGGTTGATCAGACATTGGTGACTTTATTCATTCCCATTCTCTCTCTCTCTCTCTGTACTCTGCTGAACAATTGAAGAAATCTAATAGAAGAAGAATCATTTGGGTTTTCCTCCTAGGGGTTTTCCATGGTCATTGGACCTAAATCTCAATGTCTCATATTTGTGCTTGGTTGTCTTCATATGATCTTTAAGTTTATGTTCTATTTACAATTGTTGATCTGAAAAGTTTTGAAGAAGAAATCCACAGTCTAAGTTATTGTAACGACAGAGAACATTTAGTTTTATGCAATGTACTTTCATGTCCCAACATAGAACATTCCGTTTTCTGCAAAGTGCATTCAACTTTCTGCAAATTACATTCAATTTTTTGAATAGAAATTTCAAGTTTTTGAAAAGAATTTTTAAGTTTTTTCATAGAACTTTCATATTTTAACATGGTATTAGAGCCTTGGTGAAGACAAGTCCAAAGAGACCAGAGATCACCTAAAGAGACCCCACTTGCTGCTAAAGTTTTCTGATCAAGATGACTTCATCCTACTTCAAAGTAGAGGAGAAGCTGAATGATGCTTCAAACTTTGGTCTGTGGAAAGCAAGGCTAGATATCACTCTTGAAGAACATGAAGTTTTGGTGTATGTTGAAGGCACAATAGCTAATTCACCAGAGAATATAAGTGCTACTATCAAATCCAAACATAAAAAGTGACAAATTTAAACTAGAAAAAATATCTTTGATTGTCTTAGTGATCGTTTCATTACTTATGTTTCTGGTTTGAAGAAAGCGAAATAAATGTATGGCAAACTGATTGGCATGTTTGCAATTAGTAACTTGAACTAGATTATTGCATTGAAGAATTAACTGAAGGACATCAAGATGAACAGAGAAGAGACGATTCAAGCATACTTCTTGAGAATGACCAAAATCAAGAATAGTGAAGTTGTACTCGACAAAGAAATGGTGTTGAATGCGCTTGGAGGCCTTTCTCGTGTGTGGGAGACTTTTATCACCACCATCAACAATATGAACACTATTCCCACGTTTGATGAGCTCCTTGGAAAGTGTATTGAAGAGGAGGCCAAAATGATCTCCAGAGGGAGAATTTCACATCATGAAGGAGAACCTATTGCATTTTCAGCTTATAACAAGAGAAAAAAAGATAATAAAGACTCATCATTTTTCAAAGAAATCTGCTTTCAAAACAAATGATTCCTTTAAAGGGAGTCTAGACATGTCAAAAGTTAGGTGCTTTAACTGTCAAAAGCATGGTCACTTTGCTTGTGACTGTAGAGAAAGAAAAAGAGCACCTAGATTTGAAAGCAAATATTATTATAGAAAAACACTTTTGAAAATCAAAGAAAAGACCCTCTTAAGAAAACAAGAAATCCCAAGGTATAGAAATAATGCAGCAAAAACTTAATCAAAATATTTTTTTGTTTTCACTCTTTCCAATTCTTCTTCTGTAGCGTCGTTTGATAACTAGTTAGTTGATAGTGGTGCTTCCAAACTTTTTATTGGTTACAAAGAAGCACTCTGTAATCTAGTTAAGAGGGAAGCTAATTTAAATGTTATCCTTGGAGATAATTCTACTCACCAAGTAAAGGTTATGGTTCAATTTCATTTCAGTTAGATGATGACAAATCTATTTTTCTGCAAGAAGCTTTGTATGTACCTGGTTTGAAAAAGTATTTTGTATCCATATCTGCTCTAGAAGATAAATGAATGGAAGTTTCTTTTATTAATGGAAAAGTTCTAACTTGACCTTTGAACTCAAGTATGAGAGAAGCCTTCACTCTTAGAACAAGATGTGAAGGTATTTACAAGGTCGATGGTAAACCCATTCATGCATTGGTCCATGATACCAATCTTTGTTGAGAAACCTAGGGCAAAGTAATTAGGTGATTTCTCTTTGTTAGATAATTGCTTGTGAATGCTTTTTACTTCTTAGATTAGGATCTTCTTTTATTTAGGTTATTATAGTATTCTTCTACATCAAACAACTATTAATTCATAAAACATAAAGAGACAAAAAACACAATTTCGGCGTTCAGCCAGGGCCAAAACATCTCCCACTTGAGAGGAAAACCCAAACGAATTCTTTTTCTTATAGAGACTCCAATTGACGAATACCAAGACCAAGACCCTTGACCTATTTTCCAGTTCAAGATCAAGACACAAAGCTTCCTTGATGAGATCCTTCTTGCTTTAATCAATAATAGTCAAACCTCTGCTCCTTCCTTCTTCTCGGCTACCCTTCAGAATTCAGCTTCCTTGACACTGCTTCAGACCTGCAATTCTTTTCGGCCTTAATTTATAAACCCTAGAACATGCAAATGACCTTTTCTTGTGCCTTGATTTCCTTGATTTATTCAAAGATCTCTTCCTTGGCAACTCGACTAGTAATGCACCTTGATTTTCTCCTTGTTTTGACCTACGAATATCACAACAAGAACTTGACTTCTTCTACAGTGGACAACACCCTTTCCTCGCACGTGTGGAGTAGATTAGATCAGAAATTATCTTAACTATGTTCCTCCTTCCTTCGCTTGGATATAGATCTCCTTATATGATCCTCGCACTTCTTTATTGAAGACTTATCCTTTTACCAAATTGCTTCCCTTCAAATGAGATACGCGCTGCCTATATATAGTGATTTGCCCATGCTTATAAGCTGACTTTATAGAGGGTGATCCGACATGTCCTTTGGTGAAGATCATTTATTCCATCTTGTAACCGACTTGAAGGAGATGCCTTTGTTTGGTCTTGGAGGGACTTCTTATTCTTTAATGATTCATACAAAAATGTAACATGCCAAAGAGGGGTCTTTCATACATGACATTGACTCAATTTGACTTTTATCATCTAAAGGCTCACAATGGGAGCCATAACTAAAAATACAATTCCTTGCTCATGAAACCCATGAGAGAAGCATTACAATAATAATTTTATTTTTCTGGAATACCTGAGATCAGAATTGATCATGAAAGAGTTTTCCCATGTGCAAGTGGAAAGCATTTAAAGGGACCATTCCCTTCAAGCAGAACAGAAACTATTTAGGCACTTCAGTTCATGCATTCTGATTTATGTAGAGCTATGCCTGTTACTTCTCTTGGTTTCTACTTGTATTTCATGATTTTGTTGATAATTTTTCTAGCAAGTCATGTATATTCTTTTTGAAAAAGAAAGGGGAAGCATTTGACATGTTCAGAGATTTCAAGGCTTTGATTGAAAACCAAACTGGAAAGCTGATCAAAGCTTTCAGATCTGATAATGGGGGAGAGTTCATCTCCAATGATTTTAATGATCTTTACAAATACGCCAGAATAAAGAAAGAAATCACTGTGCCATACAATCCAGTTCTTCGGGTTGATTCTTCTTTGGAGATCCTTCTTCAACAACATTGGCTTGGTCTTTGTTTCTTTCCTTGTTCTTCGGATTATCATGACAATCACTTCTATAGTGACCCATTTTGTGACATTGGTAGCATTCTATTTTGGACATATCAACCTTCCTTCTTGGTCCTTTTGACTTCTTGAAGTTTCATTTCTTGTGAGAAGCAGAGTATGCATTTGAAACTTTCTCTTCTTCATTGTTGGATACTAATGAGATTCTCATTTCTTCTTGACTGCAAGCATTCCATAATTGCTCAAAGGTAGGAACCTCTTTCCAGGTATTGAAACCCGAAGCAAAAGAAGTCCAAGTAGGTGATAATCCCAATAATGCAATAATTACTAGCTCATTTTCTGGTACAATTTCATCTATGGCTTGAAGTTCATCTCTAGTTCTAGATATCCTTACAAAGAAGGAAGCCCCAATGTCATCCTTTGTCATTTTTTTAGTCCTTAATTCATTCTTCAGACTTGCTACTTGACCGATGTTCTTGATAGTGAACAATTTGGATAAGGCTTCATACATTTCTTGAACATGGTCTATATTGGAAATGTATGGGACAAGATTGTCCTTTATGCTTTCTACCATCAATGTCATAGCCAATATTTCAGACTCTCTAAACTTCACTTTATTTGCATCACTGGATTCTTTGGTAGGTTTTTGCACCTTTCCTTTGACCAAATCCAAGACCTTGTTCTTTTAAAAAATGAGGTCAATTCTTTTCTTCCATGCCTTGTAATTTGATGCTCCTTCCAATTTGTTCTCACTCTTTATTGTGTTAGACATTGTCCTTGAAGATAGTGAGCTTCCTCCTTATATGATCCCTTGTTCAATCCTTTAGACTCCTTTTAGTAGATTCTCAAAACTGCCTTTTTCCTTCTTCACCTTAGCTCTGAATCCATGTTAGAAAATCAGAAAGGCAGAAAGATTTTCTTATATAGATAATTACTTGTGACTCTTTTATCTTTTAGTTCATCAAGTGATTATCAAAACAATAGCACAAGGACAACAAATGTAGGCGAACAGGCAGGGAAAAACTCCTATCTAGGGGAAAACCTAGTCAATAATTCTTCCTTCAATATTTCTCGAGATAATCCAAGACTCTTGACCTAGACAGACTTCTTCCACACCAAGTCAACCTTCAATCCTTCTTGCAGATGATAATCCTTCACTAGCAACTTCGACCTAGCAGCATCAACTTGTAGTAGTAGCTTCTACGCAAAAACAAGCAACAACAGTAGCAGCAACAAATTTGACTAGACAAAGGAAAACTTCGATCTCCCTAGATACTCCTCTGAAGTGAGAGATAGATAGCTCAAAATTTCGATCTTGATGTCTTCTTTCTTTCTTCGAAACTTCGCACCCTTTTCCAGCTCTTTTCCAACTTCACACTTCTCAACTTATTGCTTCTGGATATTGAACTTATGAGAGAGAGTGAATTGCTCCAAATGAATTTGAATTGCCTTGTATATATAGCCTTCTAGTGAGGGCAAATTGTTCTTCTTGAGGCTGATTTGATCTCTTTGAGGCCGACTTGGTGTGGAGGGGACAAATAGTATATTTGACTCCATGCTTTAATAAGTCATAATACTACTAATAAAAATATTTTCTTCATTCTTTAGATAAATACATTTCATTGTGACTCAAGTACATTTATGAAGACTGAACCTAGTTACATATTTCAATATATGGAAGCAGTCAGAGCCATGCTACATGATCAAAAGCTACCAAAGTTTTAGTGGGGAGAAGCTGCAAATATTACTGTTTATGTGCAAAACAAAATTCCTCATCAAGCCTTAGACAATAAGACTCCTGGAGAAGTCTTCATTGGTGAAAGGCCTGAGGTGAGTCATTTGAGAATCTTTGGCTGTCGTGTGTACTTCCATGTGCCGAAAGAGAAAAGAACAAACTGGAAGCTTCAGGTAAGAAAGCTACATTTGTTGGTTATTGTGCTAATTCAAAAGCTTATAGAATTTATGTACCTGGTCAAAGAACTATAGAGTTTAGCAGACATAACATTTGATGAAGATGCAACTCTTGGAAAAGCAAGAGACTCTCCTCCTTCTATCATTGCTAAAAGACAAGCTGTTAATGAAAAAGAGCCTACATTTGAGTCCGAACTTGAACCTGAGAATGAACTTGCTGATAGTCCCATGGGTTCCATGGATTCTCTAGATCCTCCACCGCATGATCCTCCTACCAGAAAGAGACCACTATGGGTGCGAGATACATTGCAAGATGCTGAGCAACATGCTGCCCCAAGAGGAACGTTCATAGAAAGTATGTTGCTGCCATGTGCAACATCAGTCAGATGGAACCATGCACTTTTCAAGAAACTGCAGAAGAGCAGGTCTGGAAAGATGCCATGACTGAAGAATACGAGTCCATCATCCAGAATGATCTTTGGGAAGTGGTTCCTAGACCTCAAGGTAAATCTGTTGTCACTTCCAAATGGTTGTTTAAGATTAAACATGGCACAGATGGTAGCATTGAAAAATATAAAGCTAGATTTATAGCTATAGGTTTCTCTCAGAAAGAGGGAATAATTTATGATGAGATTTTTGCACTTGTAGCTCGATATACTATTGTTCGATCTGTTGTTGCCTTGGCTGCTAGCTAGGGATGGACTCTTCACCAAATGGACATGAAAACTGCTTTCTTGCATGGCTTCCTCAAGGAAGAGGTATTTGTGTAACAACCACAACGCTTTAAAGAGCACGCCAAAGAAGCTCATGTATGTAGACTGAAGAAAGCCTTATGTGGGCTGAAGCAAGCTCCAAGAGCTTGGTATGCTTGCATTGGTCACTACTTGAAGTAGCTTGGTTTCCCCATAAGCAATGCAAACCCAAACCTCTATTTCAAGATTGTCCAAGGTATACCTTTGATTTTGGTGTTGTATGTTGATGATTTATTTTTGACAGGAGGAGAACCTCTTATCCTCCAGTGTAAGAGGGAGTTAGCTACTGAATTTGAAATGAAAGACCTTGGTTTGATGCATTACTTTCTGGGTCTAGAGGTTTGGTTTTTCAAGGAAAATATATTGTTAATCCTCTTGAAATATTTGCTATGGTAGAATGTAAGCTCATGCGTACGCCCACGGAAATGAACTTTAAGAAATTATGTGGCAAAGTTGCAGGACCTAATTTGGCAAATCCCACAGAGTTCAGACAACTCATTGGTGCTTTGATGTTTTTGGTAAACACTAGGCCTGACATATGCTTCGCTGTAAACACTTTAAGTCAACATATGATTGATCCCTTTCATTTCCACTAGATTGCTGCAAAACATGTACTTAGATACTTGCATGGAACTATCAATCTGGGATTGAAATACACTGCCAAAGATGCAAGACTTCATGGATATACTGATGTTGATTGGCCTGACAACTCTGCTGATAGAAAGAGCACTTTTGGGTGCTGCTTTAGCTTGGAATCTACCATGATCTCTTGGATGAGCATAAAGCATAATACTGTTGCGCTGAGTACAACTGAAGCTGAGTACATTACTACTAGCATGGGTAGCTGTGAGGTAGTTTGGTTGAGAAAGCTTTTTGTGGAACTATTTGAGAGAATTGCAGACACAATAGTTATATATTGTGACAATAAGAGTGGGATTGGCCTTGCAAAAAATCTCGAGTTTCATGACAAGTCCAAGCATATTGAGATCAAGTATCACTGTATCTGGGATATGGTGCAGAGAGGAGCAATAAGGCTCCATCACATCTCCAGTGATGATCAGCAAGCTGGCATTCTTACCAAGTGTTTACCGAAGGGAAAATTCTTGGATTTTAGAGAGCAACTTGGACTTAAGGATGTGACCCTTTTGGGAAGCGGTCATAACTGATTGGGAAATTTAAGCTACCTTTCCCTCTTGTCAGAGCTCACAGGATTAGGGAATGATGTCGACAAGCTTCTGAGGATGAGGGACCTCTTGTGTAGTGTGTGCCACAAGAGTAGACCTCAGTATGCATCCGACCCATAGTCTGAGATGTGGGAAGAGCCACTTATCTGGTCAATAGGTGTAGTGAGACTTGTCTAGGATGCATGTGTTCGACCACTTGATATTCAATGAAACTTGGTTGTGTTTGATTCTTGTCTGTGTATTTGTTTGAGGTCTATGTGATGTCTGTGTTCTATCACTTAATTTTTGAGATGAAAATTGGTTGAATGTAATCCTTGTCTGTGTGATATGTAATGATCCTTTCCTTTCCAAGTTTGTGTCAAGTGGATGATTGTTCTTTAGACTGTGACTTCATTGTCGCAGATGTTATAGAGCAGAGTCAAACTGAGATGAATGAAAGAGATAAGAAGAAGCAAAGATTTTTGATGCAGAAAGAAATTCCTCCCTAGCTGAGAGGGAGTGTTAAAATTTGGCAGCCCAAGGATGAATTACTGCTAGAAGAAATCATATCTTTCAGTTCTGTTTGAACCACCTATAATAAAATTTCATTTCTAATAGTTCTAATATGACTTTCCAAAAATAGTGAGTCACATCTCAATTTGGAAGTGACATTCCAAAAATAGAAAGTCATGTCTAAATGATCAAGGATGATCTCGACATATGGAATCCACTTTAAAATCAAATCAATCATGATTATACAAGTCAAAAATTAATATTTTAATCCTTACTATTATTATTATCTAAGTTGCATTGAAATGGATACGGGAACATATACTGATACGAAGTTTGAAACAAATACGACAAATTTTCAAAACATTTGGATATGATACGACAAGAAATGACATATATATATATATAATTATATATATATATAAAACAAAATAAGAATTGCATATTACCATTCATATTTTAGAATCTAGATTATATCTAAAAATACATAATCAATTATCATCTATCATCATCATCAATTCAACATAAACATTGTCATCATCATTAATGGTTATTATAACATTCATGATTCGACATATCATCAAGTTTCTGTTTCAAATTTCAATCATCAACAAGCCAAGTTACAACATCATCACCAAATTTAATAATGCATACTACATAGTACAAAGTACAAAATGGACTATGACTGGCAGTCTACTATCATTATTCATAATTCATATGGTTGTTCAAAAGTTTAAAAGTCAAAACACCATCATAAAATACATTTACAGATCATCAAATATGTCTTCATTCGTGTCACTAAGATGTTCCACATTCTCTCTAGAAGTGGGAACATTGCTGCCATGTTTACTTGAAGATCCATCTATTGGTGACTCCGTATCAAACAAAGTAATATGAGACATGACATTCAATGTCATATCCAATTCAGGCAACTTTGGTTTCACGTCCCATAATTTGGTGGCCCTAAATTTGTATTCGTCTCTGTTGTGTGACAAAAGGCAAAGGTTTGAATGAACATACACTAGTTTCTCAGCTTTCTTAGAGCCCAATCTGTTTCGCTTCACCGAATGGATGAGGCCATATGTACTCCAGTTCTTTTTTGCTGAAGAGGAAGTAACAATTGATGACAAGATCCTGATGGTCAATTTTTGGATATGTGGAAGTTCCCCACCATAGTAGTTCCGCCATTCAATTGTACTCATTGCCCTCTTGTCCCGCATACAATCAATATTAGAATCCCAACCCTCTGGTCCCACAAAATGAGAAAACTCTGCACGAACCGGAAGCCCAATTTTAGGATCTACATAAAGCTTTCTAAAAGCCTTTTTAAATCCTTGTGAGACTTCTGGGTCTTTACTTGGTGCGGTTTTTTCTGGATCACTTAGCAACTCTGCAGTATAATATTTTGGACTCACTGCATAGGCCAAAAGGTGCAATGGGGTGGTCATCTTGTTCCACCTTTTGGTCAATATATCTTTTACTTCTTTGTAAAAGAATTCATCTGGGTCATTCTCGTTGGCATTTATAACCACCCTTATCTTCTCTATTATGGAATCAATGCCCTCATATATCTCTCCCAAATTAGGCATATGTGTGTCAAACATACAGATCAAAACCACAATTGGCTTGGTAAATGCCAAGAGGTACTCCACCTTATCCCACCATTCATCATCAACAACCAACTTTTTCATTGCTTGTGCTCTATTAGTTTGGGATTGCCTCCATTGATTCCAAAGAGAAGTGCATAACATTGATTGTAATGCGTCTTTCACCTGCATAAGCCTTGTTAAGACTATGATGTGAGAAGCAAATTCAGTCTCAGCAACCTGCAGGTGCCAAATTGCCAATGTTTCAAATTTCAACGAATTAAAAATCATAATTTGATTGAATAACTATTATGATAAACGAATCATGACATTTGAGAATCCAATTTACATATTTGAATTTAGAGTCGTAGAAATTAGAATTTATGAAATAAACTTTAAAGTTTAGGTACCTTAAGGAGCTCCAACTTCGCAAATTCCCTGTAGATGCCTTGGGACATGTGGTGGTTTGTGATAAATGCTTGAATATCTTTTGCCTCTTCAAAAATAACTCGAATCCACTCAATTTGCTTCCCCATCTTACTCAACATGAGGTTCAATGAATGTACAACACAAGGGGTCCAAAAGATGTGCTGATATTTTCCGTCAATAATTAGGATTGCTAGTCTACACACCGTTGCATTGTCAGTTATTACCTGGACAACATTTTCTGGCCCCACCAATTCAATTGCTGCAATCAAGATGTTAGCAATGAATTGAGAATCTATCATCTGCCCCTAACAATCCACCACTTTCAAAAACATTGCCCACTTTGGGCTCTGAGCAATCACATTGATAAAAGGCCTATTATTTGATCTTTCCATCCATCAGAAATGATGGACACCCCTGAAATGTGCCTTGAATTACGAATGGGGCTTAATTTGGCCTCCAAATCTAACTTTTCAGCACTCAACATTGTGGTGCATACCTTCTCATATTCAGGGCTCTTGAACCCTCTTGGGGCTTCATTCACTGCTTTTATCATCTTTTCCCAGTAAGGAGATCGCACAAGCTTAAAGGGAAGGCCATTTGCATAAATGCATTGACCTACAACTGCAATTGTCGTCTCTCTAGCATCATTATTAAAACTCCTTTCAAGCGGTCCCAAATTAGACCGCTTTGAACAAACAATTCCATGAGAATGAAGTTGAGGCTTTGATGAAGATGCTCCCAACCTTGTTGGGTGTTTTAATTGAGAGGCAAGATTTGCCTCATTTTCTTTATATCTCCTTCGTCTTGTTCTTTATGATATTTTGCAAGTTTTGCCTTGCTTAAACCATTTCCATCTGTCCCATTCTCTTTAGGTGGGCCATTGCATATTCAAATCCCATTGCTTTTTAACCCAAGTAAATGTGTTTTAACCTGGGTGCATGATCCCTTATACTCCTTTTTATACTCACTGCAAACCCATGCCAATGATCCCCCTCCTTGGATCTTCCCAACAATAGTTACATATTTCCAAAGTGATGACTTTGGATCAATTTTAGAGACAGATTCAATTTCATGTTCCTCACAAATGGCTGAACTTGAAGTTGTCATGGTGATGATGTGAATTAATCTACAAAATAAAATTGATGGGTCACAATGCAATCTCAACAAAGAAAAGGCTCTCGAGTCTCGAGTCTCAAGTTTGAAGTTTTAACAAAGAAAATCTTTGCAAAATATTATGTGAATTTGACAATTTGTGTGCTAAGGAACTCAAGAGTAGTATGAGGTACTTACTACTTGTAAAATGGATTTTGAATCTTTTTGTTGTAAATGTAAACTTCAGAGCTGGCGTAATAAAAGTCTAAAGAACTTAGATTGTAGGCAACAAGTTAGTACTGGGCCTGCTGGGTCATGCATACAATGTGCATCTCAAGGAATCAATATTCTGAATAATAAATATACAGGGCTTCGCTATGCATAGTGAAGTTAAAAGTTTGCTTGCAAATATTAGCCCACTACACAATATAAGCCATTGTACTACTACTATGTAGGATGCAATTGTCGACCTGTTTTGTCAGTTCCATTTCCAATAGGGATGCACTATTTACTGTTAGAAGTAATTTGAACAAGTAAACATGCATCACACATTCCAAGGATGAAGAAGCAACAAACTTTCAAGTTACTTCTTTGACAACATAGTAAGGGATTTGAGGAACCAAATTCATTTACTTAATTGTCACTGACAAACATAGGAGAGGCATTTAAACTTAATAAGGTCAGATATTTGCAAGCATAAAGAAGCATTGCTCAAAGAAACCATGCCCTTTGTAGAAGAATATATGGAAATATTTGGGCAAATTTTGAAGATTTCAAGGGCCGCAAAGAGTCCCTAAGGCTCCTTTGAAAGGTTACATGACATCAACAACACCACAGAAACAAAGACGGAAGATATGGACAAACTTTGTTTCAACTTTCCTGTGGTTTCAGTGCCTACACAAGCTTATGACTCTAAAATGCAAGTCTCACATGTCTACTGTGATTTTAGTTACTGGAAGGACTTAATAAGTACAATTTTTATTTTGAACAATAAGTTCAATATTTTTCTCATCCGAAGATGCCATTCAAAAGGTCTTCTTATGCCAAATTGCAGAGAAATTGACATCATATGAAGGAAACAATTAAGAATTTACTTTGCTACACAAGAATCGTGAATGGCAATAGTTGCCAAAATGCTGTCAGTCAACCAAGCTATCGGTCTATAAAGCATTCAGATATAGACTTTAGTGTTTTGGAATAGCTTCAACCTTCTACATCTATAAAATCCCCCCGCTTCCTCTTCTCTGTCAAGGGTCAATAGGTAATTCAAGTACAAAAAAATTTAAAATTTTAAACCACACCTCTGTTTCCCAAGTGTTATTCATTTGGAATTATTGAAAACACAAAAAATGAGGAGACTATTTATGTGGAACTCCGAACAACATACTATCATAGGGATATAAGAATGTAGAAAACTTGATATTACAAACATCAAATAAATAGCAACCACAATCTAGACAACACACAAGCCATGAGTCAAAAAGTAACATAAAACATTTGTAAAATTTAAATATTAAATACAGTGTACAGGTAACAGTTCACTAACCTTGTTGACTGTGCAACCCTGTCGACTGTGCAGTGTGTAGTGTTGGCTGTCGACTGTCCAGACTTCCAAATTTACGCCCTCATTGTCCACTGTCCAGACAAGGTTCCTTGAAAGTTGAAACTTCTCCAGGCTTATGGTTTACAGGCTGTCAGGCTCACGTTAACCAAGCTGGCAAGCTCTGGATTGTCCAACGAACTCGAACTATGTAGTGTTTCTCTCCACTGTCCAACGAAATCAAACTGTGCATTGTTGCTCTTGACTGTCCAAGCTCTCGACTGTGTAGTGTTGCTCTCGACTGTCCAACGAAATCGAACTGTGCAGTGTTGCTCTTGACTGTCCAAGCTCTCGACTGTGTAGTGTTGTTCCAGGCTCACGTTACAACTTACATGACAACAACAGTTATAAACTTAAGCAGAAGTCGAATGGTGACTTAAGCGGACAACGTGTGTTATAAACTTATAACTTAAGTGGAAGGGAAGCCTTTAGGTTTTTTGTAGCGTCTTTTCCATGGCGATGAGCCCGTTCCTGGCATGAAAAGATCACTGCTAACATCCCGTTTCTGACTAGGAAGATCGCAAATCAAAAAACGTTTCCGTAAAATTGTGATCCGTACCACGATTTTCAGATCTGTATCATGATTTCCGTGATACAGATCCGAAAATCGTGGTACGGATCCAAAATTTCCAATACATTTAAAAAAAAGGAAAAACGTCACGGATCCGACACTTAAAAAAATTTCGCGTGTCCAAATTTTCTGAAATGGGCCAGATACGGATCCCGTTTGTTTCCATGGCATATCGTACGGGTTTCCGGATCTAAAACGACGATCTGCATTTCCAGGGGTTAGGGCCGACGTTTCTGGCAACTTAGATTATTATTATTATTATGATACTATTATTTATAAAACAGTCTAAGGTCATTCACCTTTAATGGATTAATAAAAAAAAAGTTCTCAATAGTCTCATGGAATAAGTCAATTAAATGGAGAATCTCATACTTGGCGAATCGAACCTCTCTCTTGGAATAAAATAGTAACTCCACACTTAAGAGAATGTAACTCTCCTTCACTAATTCGATGTATGGCAAAAGTGTAACTCATTAAATGCACTTGTAACTCCCTCATTCAATTTGATTGTAACTCTCACCAAATATTCTCTCATATCTATGTGTAAGTTTCTCTCTTCCGAATTTGAATTGTAACTCCTCAAGACAAGTGTACCTCTATCTCTATTCTTGGGATGAGTTACACTTCTCCTCAAGTAAATCCTCCCTCATGGAATTCGATTCTCCTATTGTTGGTTCAAGGCATGTATTCATTTTGTAACTCCTCTTCTTTCTCATCTATTGAAGCAAGGGCAAGTGAAAGTTGAGAGTAGCATGTTTATTGTGAAGAAGGAGAGCAAGCGTTGAGTGTGTGTGAGAGAAGTGTGAGAGCAAGTGAAGAGCAAGAGCAAGGAAATAGTTGGAGCAAGTGTAGGAGGAGATCTTCAAGCAAAGAGCAAGAACACTTCACTTGCAAGTTGATCAGACATTGGTGACTTTATTCATTCTCATTCTCTCGCTTTCTCTGTCTCTGTACTTTGCTGAACAATTGAAGAAATCTAATAGAAGAAGAATAATTTGGGTTTTTTCCCTGGTCATTGGACCTAAATCTCAGTGTTTCATATTTGTGCTTGGCTGTCTTCATATGATCCTTAAGTTTATGTTCTATCTACAATTGTTGATCTAAAAAGTTTTGAAGAAGAAATCTGCATTCTAGGTAATTTTAACAACATAAACATTTAGTATTCTGCAATGTACTTTCAAGTCCTAGCATAGAACATTTGTTCTCTGCAAGGTACATTATGTTTTCTGCAAAGTACATTCAGTTATGCATAAAACTTTCAAGTTTCTACAAAGAATTTTTAAGTTTTTGTGGAGAACTTTCAGAGTTTAACAATATTGATGAGGAAAATTTCAATATAGGCAATGATTTTGATGATATGTAGGCATTTGTTGTAGCATGATTTTTTGGGATGCTAGAGGCCATCTAGAGCCTATTTGTTGATGTATTTTTGGTTCAGAGACGGATTACACTCTATGCTATTTTGGTCATGTGCACCCTTACATGCTATATAAATGAGAACTTTTGCTTATTTGTGCATAAATGATTTGGATTTATATGGAACTTTTTTTATTGGTTCCAGTCCGGTTTTGACCAGTTCTTGGTTCAGAGGGTTTTTAGGTTCAATACTGGTTCAATTCTGATAACATCGCTTGGAATGACAATACAAAAGGTTTTGTTGAAGTACCCTATCAACAAACAATGTTGAAAAAGATCGATCTAGGATGGATTGAAGCGTTTGCAATGCAACAACATTGTTCAAAACTTAAAAGGTCTTCTCTTTGGGTTTCTTCAACTACTTCGAGGATTAAATGTGCAGAGGAGGGGTGACGTGTAATGAACATAAATTGGATTATTATTTTTTAAACCTTGGGAATTGATAACTTGTTAGAGTGACTTGGGCTAGGCTTGAGATCAAACCAATTGGTTGCCATTATAACCTGAGTGTACTCCAATAGCCCAAAATCGAGAAATACCAATAACTTGACTTAACAAAGGCCAAGATGTCTAGGGACACACCCACCTTTTGGGGGCCCCAAATGCAAGAGGGCACCTACCCTTCAATCCAACTCTCATAGGGGATTTGAACCTGGGTGGGGAGAGTGCAAGACCTACCTGCCCACTGCTTGAGCTATTGCTACTTGACGAACATACATTAGATTATTATTATTGTTTTAACCATCGTGATTGGTAACTCATTGGAGTAATCTGCGTGAGGCCCAGGATTAGATTTTTCGGTTGCCACTACAACACCAAGAGTATATCCAACAACCTGCAAGCTAGATAGACAAATAACCTATGACTTATAAAGAGTCGAGATGTCTCAAACCCTACCATGAGGGAACAAGGTCTATCCCAAGGGTTGCCTACGCTTCGAACCTTATCACAATGGGCAAACATGTCCTGAGGATTGAACCCGGGTGGGGAGGAGCACAAACAATTTTCCTCACCACTTGAGCTAAACCCAAGGGACCAACACAATGTTGCTGGAATTCCCCCCTGGTTTAGGAGGTGGATTCACGTTCTAAATGGATTTGCGAGTGATCCTCGTGTGGTTCCGCACGAAATTCATGATTCCTAGACTTTTAGAACCGTGATGGTTCAAAACTGCGTTTTCGCAGGCTCAAGTCGCAGTTTCGGCACAGTTCCGTAGGCCTAAACCATTGTTCCGCATGACATTTTTGTTTGCTTGTTTGTTTTGTTTTTGTTTTTGTTTTTCTTCTCGGAATTTTCGAACCACTATGTGAGGAACCATGCTTCTCGGACACTCCCAAGGTGCTCCCTTGATGCTCCCTTTATCTTTCATTTTCATCCTTTTACTTAAATTTTTAACCTCACTGTGAAATGACGCAAGATGTTTGAGAGTGGTTCCAACCTCATTGGACTTCATATCGAGAAAATAGAATTTCATATCCCATTCAAGATTCACCAGAGTTAATCGTTTTTAGGATTTTTGGATCAACGGGATTGTGACATTTCATTAGATTATATCATGTATGAGGGTATGTGATTGACATTTAACCAAGAGCACCAAGCCCTAAATGTATCCCAGTGCTGGTGATGTTGATTGTTGAACTCCTTTGTCACGGCCTTAGCAAAAATATACCCTTCACTCAAGACAAAATCATTGATAAGGCATGCCAAGCTTTTTCTACCGTATTATAGGGCTCGGATTAGATAGTTTGATTAAAATTGAACAATGTTGACTAACATCCCTAAAGAATTGAAGTAGAGGCAAAGGCTAGACAAGAAGAGAGGAATCTAGATTCTAGATGTTTTATGCATCTAGATGGTTGATGCTCGAATAATTAATCATTAATGTACTATGGATGCCATTTCTATCTTGATTTGTGTACAATGTGCATGCTTTGATATATTTTGCAACTAATTTGTTTCTCTGGATTTTTTTTGAATCTCTCTCTCTCTCTCTATAGATATATATAGAGTCTAGACACTTATGTGATGCTTCACTTACGATGATTTTTGGAAAATGACGCTTCACTTCCAAAAAACGTCCCTGCTTCTTCTTTGCTTCGTGCAACATTGGTCCAACATACATTAGATTATATGTTATAATTGTGATTATCACCCTTAACAACAACATGTTTCTTGGGCACTATATAAGGAGCCTTCTTGATTACCTTTCAATTATCGTTGTATTAGTATTTCTTATCAAATAATATTTTTGCCCCTTTGGACATTATATTATGGGCTCTTGTCCCTTTTTTATGCGATGGCTTAGTGAATGAATCATGGTTCATTACAGGCACCCTTGGTTTAATTTAGCATGCTTTCTGAGTTTCTATTCTTGGTCACTTCCTTTGTAGACTCCCATTTTCAGTCTATAAGATATGGAGAGTTGATTCAGAGTCGAGACAATCGTTGGTTTCATTTCTTGAGTCCATTCATTCCATTTTTATACTTATGAGTCCTTATTGATCGAGTGATTTTGTGAGGGACATCTTGCTGAGGGACAGTATCGTGACACTTTTCAGAATTATGTACTCCAAGGATGTTAAGAAAAATGGCAGTGTCATGTTCAAAGAGAAGAATATGCTATATGAGAAAACATGCATCAAGAAGAATTGCGGTGCACTAAAACATGCGTCAAGAAGAATTGCGGTGCACTAAGTACTTGTAGGATGTACAACACATAAATCAGGTGATGACATCAGTGGATGCTGACAGTGTAAGTAAGAGGATGCTTGCAGATGATGACAATGAAAAGGAGAAGCATCTCCCACACAGTTTGTAAGGGGGTTGGAGAGGAAGTGAGTAAACATGAAATTGAAAAATTCAAGGCATAACTGTTGGAGAAATCTCCACTATTTCATTCAGGTATATCTTTACAAGAACAAACTTGGATAGTGACGCTTAGTCAAGTGTTTTATACATATTTAATTTCATTAATATTGAAAAGGGGCATCAAGAAGTGTGGTAAAATCTGTTCCATTTGTGTGTCAACTGAAACAGTGTAACTTTGAAACCTTAGACATTGGTCTCAAACATATGACTTGTAAAGATCCTTCAGATGACTTACAAAATATTGAGGATACTATAACTTTTCTTCACTGTGTTGGATGTGGTAGCCAATTTCACAAGGATGTTGGTAATGATAGTCATGCTGTGTGTCAGTTGATGAAAATGAATGTCTAGTTCCATTGCAGCAAAGCCTGACAAAGATAACTCGAAAGAATAAACTTTCACGTGTTGAGTGATGAACACAGACAGATTCAAAGGAAGAACATTGATCATGATCTTGATTACCTGCTATATAATAGATCGTGAGTGAGTTGAAGTGAAGCTGTGGTGTCAGGAATACTGGCTGTTAACAAATGTTCTATGCATTGTCTTTTGTAACCTCGCCTCTAATTGTTTAGTGCATAAGTGAGCTGACATAAAGATCCATCCTATGGGAGTAAGAAAGGAGATAAGCAGAACAAGAAAGGTTTTTTTTTGTTTTTTTATTTTTGAATTAATTGATTCAAGGATTTGATAACTGGTAGCATAGGTCAATCAACTGACATAAATTGATTTAGCACATATAAAACATGACTTTCTGACATGAAGGAACTGATAAAACACCATAAACTGATTCACTGCCTTAGATTAATGGACACATGCCTTTTAATCAAATAATGGAAATAAAAGCGACCTCTCTTGCCTGTGTAGCAGCTCATCAATATATGTTCACTGACATAGTCATAACATGAAGCAAACAGATCAATGTGAAACAGATTAAGTTACCAAATTACTTGCTTCTGTTTTGTGCTTTTGTTATTTGCTGCTATAGAAGCTTTACCAAGTATCTTTCTGTGTTCTCTAGACATTTTGAAAGGCTTGTTAAGAATTTTTGAGAAGCTATGATTATTTTGCTGGTGTTTCTGCAAGGTAATTTTGTTATGATACCAAGAATAAAATGTGCTGTAATTTATTGCGGGGCATTGTTGAATACGTTATGTTTTGAACTAGAAACATAACTAGCCGTTTCTTTAATTCGAAGGTCCTTTTTAATAGGGTTCACCAGCTCTCATAAAATTGGTATGATTTTTAAAGAAATGTTGCTAGGTTTTAATCCTGAAAATAATTTATATTTATAGAGGCATCCTTCTTCATATTAATAAGATACCTTTCCAGTTTTACTAAAATGTTTGTAGTTTGGAAAAGTTCCTGTGTGCTTTAGGATGTCGCATTTTATGGGCTCATGGTATTATGTAGGTTTCTGCTTAATATTTTCCCACTATAGATGGTCAGTTGTCACCACTATACTTATGCTTTACATGTAGACATTTACTTTTGCCCATGGACTTTTATGTTATGCCCAACATAATTCATTTGCTGATCATTCTGTAAATCTTTTCTCTTCTCTAAACTCTTTCCCTTTATGTCCTATCCTTTCCGAAGGCTTTTCTCACGTATCATTATGAAAAAGATTCCTGTTATTCTGCTGTGAAAATTTATAGTAGGATGTATGCAATATATGCTATCTTAACTTTATGGGCTGCTCTTTCATTTATGACAGCAGCATTTTTATGTCCACTGCATAAATTTTCAAGTTAAATATCATGACACTTTGGATACTGTGAAAGGTTGTGTTTGATTGAATAGAAAGTATCTAATTACATTTATCTGAAATTATGCTTGTTTTACATGGTTTTGACATGTGACGCTTGCCATTCTCTTACATGTGGTTATGTTTATTAACTACTAAACTGGTAAAAAATTAGAATCAGTATGGTTGAATAATTTATTGCATTATTAAGCATCCATTTTCTAAATAACAGGTACGTGTAAAGGCAGCTTTAAACAAGCAATCTAATACTCGACTTATTGGGCCAAATTGTCCTGGAATTATTAAGCCCGGCGAGTGCAAAATTGGTATCATGCCTGGCTATATCCACAAGCCTGGTCGTGTTGGGATTGTATCCAGATCTGGCACTCTTACATATGAAGCGGTATGGATATGATTGTTTTCTAGGATTTTTAGATTTTTAGATATTCTATCTTAATTTGGATTGATTAGATTCTTTCTGATTGAATTGCCAGGTCTTTCAAACAACTGCTGTTGGTCTTGGACAATCAACATGTGTGGGAATTGGGGGTGATCCTTTCAATGGGACAAATTTTGTAGATTGCTTGAAGCGCTTTGTGGAAGATCCTCAGACTGAAGGTATTAAATAGAAATTGTCTTCCATAGACGTGGAGATTTAAAGTTTATTACCCTTTGATTTCAGCCCATCACAAGGCTTTTGTTTATAAAATTAGATACTTTTATACATTTCATAGGATCGTGGATTTAAACACATTGTTACTAAGATGGCATCACCCAAGGTTGTGTTTATAAAAATGAGAGCGTTATCTAATGCTAAAAAGAATGTTGGGTTCAATTAAAAGCTACATTTAAGATCCCACGCAAAATGAAAATATGTGAACTCGTCAATGGAAACATTTTAGTATGATGATTGATGTTTCTCTCCAAGAGTAACTGTGTTTATTTAAATCTCCCAATCCCGCTTGTAGTCCATACTCCTGGATTTGTAACTAATACTGATGCTGCATGATTTTAGGGCTCATGTGAAGTCTATCCTGTCTATATTGTGCAAGTCCTTGTCTGTTGTGAGTAAGGTTGCTGAAGGATGTAAAAGTTTGCTGCCTGATGTTTCCCTCTTGCTTGAGCCTTTTGAGCCATTTAATCAGGTGCTTCAAGTATACTGCTTCATCCCTTGTGCCCTCTTTCGTGTCCTCCAAATGGTTTTAACTTTAATCTATATTTGATGTCTTCAAAGTTCATAATCCTTAAATGACAGCGATGGAAGAAAGAGGGGCTGCCCTCCCAAAAGGAACATTACACTTTCTTACCAGATAAACTAGAGAAGGTTATGTCTGCATTAAACTGTAATTCATGTGATTGTAAACAGTTATTCTCTTCCAACAGTCTTGATTATTAACATAGAGACTATACATGATGGAAGTAAAACATGTTAAATCCTTTATGAATAAATTCTGTCGCCAGGGAAACGAAGAACATGTGCATAAATGGATTTCAGGGCTCACATCCTGAAGACATATGACAGGGAAGTCCCATATCTGTACAAAACAAGACTGGTAGCAAGCTACTTTGTGGGAGGCTGGACAAGGAGAAAGTAAAGGACATGTTAAACCATTTACGAATAATTTCTGGCGTCAGGGCAGGAAAACACATATGTAAATGCATTTTAGGTCTCACATCCTGAAGTATATCACAGAGTATCCCTCATATCTGCAAAAAGGAAGACCATTAGCAAGGTAAGCTATCTTGTGGGACTGGTTCATGGTCAATTCTTCCAAGTCGTCAATAGTTTCCTGCTGGAAGTGCTATAAGAGTTGATATAAAGCACGGAGAGTCGAGACTATACAAGGAGGTAAAGGGCATGTTAAATCCTTCATGAATAAATGCTGGTGCTAGGGCAAGGAGAAAACATGTGCATATATAGATTTCAGGGCTCACATCCTAAAGATATATCACAAGGATGTCCCATATCTTCTCAAAACAAGACTGGTAGCAGACTACCTTGTGGGAGGCTGGACAAGAGGTAAAGGGCATGTTAAACCCTTTATGAATAAATTCTGGTGTCAGGGCAGGGAAAACACAAATATGATAAGATAAATTTATTAATGTCCAATGAATGACTGTAAACAGGTCAATGGGACAGAAGGATACAACTAGTACAAGTACAATGTGGGAGTGCAAACGCAACTTGTAGAAAATCCAAAGCTAAATCTAGGATAACATGATTAAAGAAGGATGCAATAATTGAACAGCCTTATAAACCATAAACACATATATTACTGGATTATGTAGAGGGCTAAGTGAATAAGTTCAGGGAAGGAGGTTGATGATGTCAAGAGTGCCCGAGTCTAATAACCAACGACGAGGGGGATGATAGTGGTACTGGTCCGCTATCAGAGCCCTCTAGATCCAACGAGGAGTCTGGCAGCATGATCTTTTGGTGGGGGGGGGGAATGTAGGAGCGAGGGATACTCCTAACATTCAAGACCAAAGGAGAGAAGCTCTGGATAAGTCTTTCGCTGCTCTATTAGTGCTGGGGAGGAACACGTCAGGTTGGGGGCGGGGTGCCTTGTTTGGGAACCTTCTGGTACTAAATCCTATGATGCTCTGAGTGTAAGTGAACTATTGTGCTGTTCGGGACCTCCATAACGTTCTTGAGGCTACTTGTTGGAAACCCAAGGGGGGGGGGGGGCTGAGGGGAGACCCGAGGTCTCACTACTTTACTATGTGAAATACCTTGGAACTTAGCTTGTTGCTTGTTGCTTCGATCAGTCGGATCAAGTTGAAAGTATGATGTGGTCGTCCGAATCATCCCCAAGTGCGGCAGGTATGTAGGATCTGAGATCTGTGTCTAAAAATATCCTTGATGAAGAGGGATAGACATCTCTGACCATGATACTGGAAGATGGTAGAAAGGGATCCTCCAGACTCTCTATATAGGAAAGGATATCATCCTTTGATCTCATAATATATGGGGCATTGAAAAATTAGGTGCATCTGAGTCTTCAACTCCTATAGGTGGCACAACTGGTAGACCTCATGGGATCGTCGTATATGGTGATTTGTCTCCACTCGAAGTTGATGGGACCCAACTCAAAGCTGCCCCAGTGGAATCTTGAGTGAGTGCATCCATTGCTTGCAAATATAAGGGGGGCAGATGATGAGGCCATCCCGCAACTCTAAAAAATGCTCTAGGTAGAAGGACATCTCTGAACCAAGGCTCCATAAGGGGGATGTCCAAGTGCCCTGAATGTATAATCTGTAGATATCCTCTTTGATGGCCTGATTCAATGTTTGTCGAGTCACAAGAGATGTGTTGGTTTGTCAAGGGAGAAACTAAATGGGCACTCTAGGGAGATGGTCATTGAATGAAGAAGCTGAGATGCCTCTGCGAACCATCCACGAGCACGACCTAAGGGGTAGCCAAAATAATGGCCTTTGAAGAACAAAGTGCAAGATAGGGGTATCTCTCTCTCTTGGTAGCAAAATTTTTGTAAGCCCTGACTCGATAGAGGAAAGAGACCAAGCGGAAAAGGACCTCAAGGTGAGATGGGTGGACCTTAAACTCTGCCTAAATAATGAGTTACAGAACTGTGCATTTGTAGTGAATGATACGCTAGAGAAGTAGGGTATGGAATTTCTCCATTCCAGTGTTGGCCCAATTTCACTGTAGTAATCTAGGTCTGCGGATCTCAGAGCTATAGAGGATCATAGGTCTGATAATGGCGTCCATGAGGTAGAGCTTGGACAAGATGTCCTGGAAATGTGCTTGGAAGCATTATTGCTTAGTGAGGGCTAGGGAGCCATAACCTTTACTGAATCGAGGTTGGAGTGCCAACCACATACCAACTCTGGGCCTTGTGAACAGTATCCCCAAGCATATGTAAGATGTGGTGATCTCAAATCTCTCTACCACTGTAGTAGAAGTGTAGGTCTGCAATAGAGTTCTTCAAGGCATTGAAGATCAAGACCTTGGTTTTACCCAAGTTTGTTGAAATTCTATTAGATGATATAATTTCTTATCATGGTAGTTTCTTGTGACTGATATGCATTCTTTACTTACTATTTTTCTTGTTTAGTTATGTCATCAAGCAATCACACATTAGCAAAATATAGAGAACATAAACCATAAGAGACAAGAGACACGAAAAGCTAGGTTCCAAGCCAGGGAAAAACGCCACAAGGGGGAAAACCCAAAAATCATTTTCTTATAGAATCACATCAAAATGAGATATCCAAGACCAAGGCCAAGACCAAGACCCAAAATTGCCACCAAAAATGCCAAGTCCAACACTCCTCCAAGTCACCTCCAATGTCAAAGTCAAACTTGGTCAAACTGTCCCAAATCTAGTCAACTCCTGAAATTTCGGGCCTACAATAAGCTTTGAAATTTGGCCTTCTCTTCATTGAAATTCCTCCACACGTGCAAGCTTCCTTTTCTGCTACTTCTTCCTTTTTCTTCATTAGTTAGGTGCAAAAGATATATGTGACGATGATGAGTGAATGTGCTCCAAAGTGATCGAACTATCCTCTATATATATCTGTCCAGGAGGTCAAATAGGTGGCTCTTGGAAGCCCATGCTGACTTGTTCCCAAGGAGGGCCGACTTGCCAACTTTTGGTGGACTTTGACTCAATAAAAAATCTTTTGCTTTTTTTTTTACAAAATTTCCAAATGGGACTTGGCTCAAATACACTTTCTTTATGGCTCTGACTCTATAAGCATGAAGAACATGTTGAAGAATGTAACTAGTGTCGATCTTCATAATTGTATTTAAGTCATGTATTTGTCAAAAGAAAGAAAAATAAGTTTAATAATTAAATAAATTGACTTATTAAAGCATGGGTTTCATGCTTGGGTCAATTGTTTCAGGTCAAAATCTCCATTGAAGATTTCTAGGGTTTATGTGAAGTGTCCTTGTCCATGTCATAATGTAAAAGATCCTTCTTAGGCTTTATTTGTCAAGAAAGAAATTTATTTATTGTAAAATAGGTCAATTAAGCCTCCTCCACCAAGTCAGCTTCAAGTAAGGACAAGTCAGCCTCAACAAGGGAATTCGACCTCACAAACTCACTATATATTGGAGCAACTCGACTCATTTGGAAACACATCTGTCACAAGTTCGAATTGCGGTAGTTGGGAGCAGAAAAAGTGCGAAGTTCAAGAAGGAAGGCAGAATACAAGTTTTTGGGTCTCTCTCTCTCTCTTTCTCTCTCTCATGTGCAACGAAATTCTGAAGCTGCATCGAAGCTGTGAAGCTACATCAAAGCTGTGAAGATGCATCGAAGTTGAAGCTATGAAGCTGCATTGAATCTGTGAAGCTGCATTAAGGTCGAAGCTGTGAAGCTGCATCAAGGTTGAAGCTGTGAAGCTGCTAGGCTGAAGCTACTGAAGTTGCTAGATTGAAACTGCAGTCCTAAAGCTAGTTCGAAGTTCTCAAGCTGGGGGTCAAAATTCTAGGTTGAAGCTGCATTTGAGAAGTTGGCACTTGGTAACTTTGGAAGAGATTATCTATAAGAAGGAAGGGGTGACTTGGTGGAGGAGGAAGGTCTTTTGGTCTAGGGTCATGGGTTATCTCAATTTGAATCTATTGAAGGAAGAGTTCGGATTGGGTTTTCCCCTATAAAGGGGTTTTAGCCCTGGTTGAGTGCCTACATCTGGTGTCCATGATCTTAATATTTTTGCTTTGATAATCGCTTGATGAGAAGAAGATAAAAGAACATAACGAAGTCAATAAGAACATAACAATATCACAAGTAATTATCAACATAAGAAAATCTTTCTGCCTTTCCAATTTATAACATGGTATTAGAGCTAAGGTGAAGAAGGAAGAAAAAGGCAGGTTGAAGATCTATTAAGGAAAAGGAGATCATTAAGAAGGATCACATAAGGAGCTAAGTCTACTATCTACATGAACTATGTCAAACTCAATGAAGGGAGAAAACAAACTAGAAGGAGCCTCCAACTATAGAACTTGGAAAAAGATGATAGATATCATCCTCGAAAAGAAGAAAGTTTTGGATCATGTTCAAGGAAAAATCAAGAATCCTACAGATGAAACAAATAAAGAAGAGAAGGCAAAGTTCAAAAAATCGAAATCTTGGCTATGAACCTAATAGTAGATGGAGTTAAGGACAATCTAATTCCATACATATCCAACATAAATTCTACTCAAGAAATGTATGAGGCTCTCTCCAAATTATTCACCATCAAGAATATTGGTCAAATAGCAAGCCTTAATAATGAATTAAGGACTACTAAGATGACGAAAGATGATACTGTATTATCCTACTTTATAAGGATATCCAGAATCAGAGATGAACTCCAAGAAATAGATGAAGTTTTCCCATAAAAGGAGCTCGTAATTACTGCTCTTCTAGGACTACCAAAATCTTGGAGTGCATTTGCATAAGGACTTAACAATTGGAAGGATACTCCAACATTTGAACAAATGTGGAATGCATGCAGTCAAGGAAAAGCTCGAATATCGTTACTAATTAACAAGGAGGATGAAGGAGAAAATACCTCTAATGTCTATTCTACTCATCACAAGAAGAAGGGAACCTTCAAGAAGTTCAAAGGACCAAAGAATAAAGTTGACCTATCCAAGATTGAATGTTACAATTGTCACAAGATGGGTCACTATAGAAATCAATGTCCGAAGAATCCAAGGAATAGGAAGAGAGAAAGAGATCAAGCAAATATTGCCGATGAAGCTCCACCGAAGAAGAACAAGATGGAAGCATCCAAAGTCAAAGACTTGTTTCCTAAAGACTCTTAAGGACACTATCCCTTGCATATCCTTCTACTTTAGGTTTTGTAATGTTTTCTTTTATGATTTGATTTCTAGAGTTTGAAGGTATAACATGTCTCGTTAGAACATTTTTTATTTTGAAAGTTGTAGGTATCCCTCAAAAGGATTGGGTTAAGAGTGATCCTTCACCATTATACAAAAGATAAGTATCTTGTTCTTTGTCTCCTTTTTTATGTTTCATTTTTTATTTTGAAAGTTGTAGGTATCCCTCAAAAGGATTGGGTTAAGAGTGATCCTTCACCATTATACAAAAGATAAGTATCTTGTTCTTTGTCTCCTTTTTTATGTTTGGTTTTTCTCATATGAAGATCTATTTTTGTTATATGCTAATAACCTTTTCTTTGTACTTTCCTTGGTAGGAAAAGATTGTAGAATGCACCGTGACTTCAACGAATAAACTTGAAGCATGGAGGAAGTTATGATGCAAAGGAAGCCCTTCAAAGGATTGATGTCCTACAAGATTTGTTAAGGAACAACTCAAAGTATATCTTTGACTATAAGTTTTGTTATAAAGTTCTCTTCATGTAAAAGGTATGTTCATTCTCTTTTGAGATTTGCATTGCATTACTGACATCATTATGTCTAAGGTTTTGAATCACAAAGATTCTTGTTAGGGTGATCAATAATTAGATTGAATCTACCCTCATGATATTATTTGATCATTCTTGTGTAACCCTAACCTTTAGGGTTCACTATAAAACGCTAGCCTCTTGTTGCTAAGGGTATGTCAATATTATGAAACCTTAGTCTACTTAAAGTTGTTGATGAAATCTATACATCATATTCTTATGATGTTTAGGGTTTTGGTATTGTTATGATAGAAACCCTAGTTCTTTAAGGTTTACTATTAATGTCTAAATTATATATTGAATCGCTAAATCTTTAAGGTTTGGTGAATTAGGGTTTGTGAACAAAACCCTTGTAAGTAAGATCTTAATAATAAAACACCAGGCGTGTATTTCTCCGATCGAAACCCTACCCTGAATGAAATTGTTGTGTACCTACTTTTGATGTATTAATGTTTGTGCCTTGGGTTTACATAGTAGATATGGATATTGATATGAGATACTAGTGCATGAAATCCTAGATATGTATATGCTAGTAGGCTAATTGTTGATATTTTCATGAATTCTAGGGTTTGTAACAAAGCCCTAGTAGAGATTGATATAATTGTTTTTACAAACTAGGCTTTGCAACAAACCCTAGTAGAATCTAAAATTGGTGAAACCTTAGATGCTTGTTATTTGATTGAATTGCTAATATCTGAGGCTTTGTGTCTCGAAGATGGAGTCTAAGGATTTGTGACAAAACTCTAGCAAGAGGTTGAAGTCTAGTATGTGTTTCTTGTTGATTATGAACCTAAATAGGTTTAGGCATTTGATGTCTAAAGTATTTGATTGTTTTGATGCTTCCATTATATCGATATAACTTTTATATAGTTAAATTCATGCTTCAATATATGTATTTTGGTTGTATATGCTATTAATGTTTTGCAGGTACATAATCTTCAAGATGATGAAGATGCTTGGATGATATTAATAAGAATGATGAAGGAAGTAAGAAGGGATGGAGCCATGAAAGGTTCCCCGATGTTATAGAAGAACGAAGTGGTTGATCTCTCTAAGTTGAGGAGTCTGGATAGAAGAAAGGGTATATCTCCCCAGTTAAGAAGGAGGGCATATTATAATAGCCAATACCTTGAAGTAAGCAAAAGTACTATTGATGAATGTTCATGAAGTTGCAAACAAAAGACTTGAGAAAATCTGGTGATGTATTTGGTGCTGCTGAAGAAATGAAAGAAGAAGAAAGCTTTCGACAAAATTATATATGGATAACTTGATGATATTAGCAGCATCCGAATGATTGAGGACCCAAAGGTTTGTCTTTACTTGTATATATACTTGAAAGTTTATTACTTGAGGTTGTGATTGTACAGCCTGTAGTGTTGTGAACATTTCGATAACATCTTGATTTTATCTCAAAATCACAAATTTTTGGCCTAGCCAATAATTGCCGATTTTTAAAGATATTTTTATGGTATCTTAATTTTGCCTATGTTTGCTGATTTTTACCGATATTTTCCCGATTTTTACGATTTTTTGGTTTTCCAGACGCTTGCCGATTTTATCCCGATGCCGATGTTCACAACATTGTGTACAAGATCTCTCCATAAAAGATTGAACGTTGGAAGCATGATTGGATAAATGAATATATCTGGTTTAGTTTATTAGGGAGAGATGAAGCATCTAATGGAAGATGCTTGAGAGGACATCTGGCTAGTCTATGTGTTGATGTCCAGATCCCGAAGAGGGAGGGTGGCGTTGGTCATAGAGCTCCGACCTTGGATACACACCTAGACCCCTAGGTTGATGGTTAGCAAATAAGCGTGATGGTATCTAGACTGGCTGAAAGCTTGAGTCCATCTTAGTCTCACCAGGATAGAAGACCCTGGTTAGGTTTTTAGTTCGTAGCATTGAGTGTGCTAGAACTCTTCGTAGTTCATTTTGGAGATCTTCCATGTACCTATATATATATGTAATTATGAATACCTCCCTAGTTAAGAGGGAGTGTTGAAGAAGGTAAACTTTTGTTGATCTTCATAATTGAATTTAATCATGTATTTGTCAAAAGAAAGAAAAATAAATTCTATTATTAAAGCATGGGTTTCATGCTCGGGTCAACTGTTTTTAGGTCAAAGTCTCCATTGAATACTCTTAGGGTTTATGTCAAGAGTCCTTGTCCATGTCATTTAATGTAAAAGACCCTTCTTGGGCTTTATTTGTCATGAAAGAAATTTATTTTATTGTAAAATAGGTCAATTAGGCCTCTTCTAGCAAGTTGACTTCAAGTAAGGACAAGTCGGCCTCAACAAGGGAATTCGACCTCACAAACAAACTATATATTGGAGCAACTCGATTAATTTGGAAGCACATCTCTCACAAGTTTGAATTGCAGTCGCTGGGAGCAGAAAAAAGTGTGAAGTTCAAGAAGGAAGATGAAATAATTTTGTGTGTGTGTGTGTGTGTGTGTGTGTGTCATGTGCAACGAAATTCTAAAGCTGTATTGAAGCTGGGAAACTACATCGAAGATTTGAAGTTGCATCGAAGTTGTGAAGATGCATTGACGTTGTGAAGCTGCATCAAGGTCGAAGCTGTGATGCTGGATCACGGTCGAAGTTGTGAAGCTGCATCAAGGTTGAAGTTGTGACACTGCATCGAAGCTGTGAAGTTGCATTATCAAGGTCGAAGCTGTGATGCTGCATCAAGGTCGAAGTTGTGAAGCTGCATCAAGGTCGAAGTTGTGAAGCTGCATCGAAGCTGTGAAGTTGCATCAAGGTCGAAGCTGTGACGTTGCATCAAGGTCGAAGTTGTGAAGTTGCATTGAACTTGTGAAACTGCATCAAGGTCGAAGCTGTGAAGCTGTTAGGCTAAAGCTACTGAAGTTGCTAGATTGAAACTGCAGTCCTAAAGCTGGGTCGACGTTTTGAAGATGGGGTTCGAAATTCTGGGTTGAAGCTGCATTTGAGAAGCTGGCACTTGGTAACTTTGGAAGAGATCATCTGTAGGAAGGAAGAGCTGACTTGATGGAGGAAGGTCTTTTGGTCTAGGGCCTTGGTCTATCTAAATTTGAATCTATTGAAGGAAAAGTTATTACTGGGTTTTCCCCTATAAAAGGGTTTTAGCGCTGGCTGAGTGCCTACATTTGGTGTCCATGATCTTCATATTTTTGCTTTGATAATCGCTTGATGAGATGAAGATAAAAGAAGAACATAAAAAATTAAATAAGAACATAACAATATCACAAGCAATTATCAACATAAGAAAATCTTCCCGCCTTCCCGATTTTCTAACAGAACATGCTTTGACTAAAAATAAAATAGTGATAATGAATATAATCAATGATAAAAATCACAATTTTTATTACATTATGAAGACCGACACTAGTTACATTTTCAATAGTCCCTCTTAACTAGGGAGGTATTCAGAATGACAGAACAAGATACTGAAGTTGAAATATTCATATAAGAAAGGATCCAAATTGGCAGGCATAAATGATGATTTTTCATCATATTGTAATAATAGCAAGGCCTTGAATTTCAAGCTCTATCTCTCCATTAGATCAGAGCACAATGGTGGGAGGCATAAATTTGTACACCACTGCCTCTCAGGCACATAACCCATCCAGATGTTCACCAGGTATGTCTTCACATGACTATTTCCTAATCTACCAGGAAATATCGGTCCTCAAGACTATTCTTATCTTGGAATAATGTACTTGACTTATGGCGGTTAATCCTGGTCATGCACACATCCTTGAAGAATATTGGTCCCAGATTCTTATCTAATCCACCATTCTCCTTACCAGTGCCTTCACTAGGCTTATGACTATTAGTCCTGGTCATAATGCATGACACATGGAGATTGCGGTGTCCACCCTCACTCCCTCTCAACCAAGGAGTTCTTCACTCCCCCTCAAATAAGGAGAAAACAAGCACAAGCCTAAGCTTGTCAAAAATACTCATTAATGCATTGGGTACTTTTTCTTTCATGGAGATTTGTTGTAACTTCTCGGCTTTTATCTGCATCACATCATAACGAGCTTTGACTTTCCTGATTTTCTAACAATCTTCATATCGAATCCAACGTGTCATCAAATAGTTCATCAAATGCCTTATGCCTTATGGAGCCGAACTTCTTCATAGTTGATTTGTAGAAGCCTTCACATCTTCTTTCTTCGTATTGCAACAAGATTCTACTTCCGATTCTCCCAATAAATCATATCAGCTCCCAATTATCAGTAGTATCTCTATCAACATCAATACTGTCAACCCAATCAATGTTTTTCTAAATCGAACCAGTCAAAGCTCCCTCTTTTTGAGTGAGGTAGGTGAACTTCTTTTGTGCGACGATCTAACCCACTTCTTCTTCCTCCTTCTTAATCTTCATGCTTTGCCATGTTCTTCTAATTCTTCCATCCGCTAATCAAGTTTAGATAGATCTTTTCTTGACCTACAACCATTATTAGAAGACTATGAAAGAACAAAAGGCAAAGTATAAAGATAAAATAACAACAATAATAATTAAAGAAAGGACATGTATAATGCTTATCTCCTTGAGGAGAGTCAACTCCCTCTTAATCTTGGATTTGTTCACCAATCTTGTTCCCATATCATATTGTCATCCCTATGATTCTCAAGAACTAGGTTTTTCTTTTTAAAGCGGAAACACGTAGTCAGAGTTTCTATTCCTAGGGTTTTATAATTCAAACCTTTGCTAGGGGTTACAAACCCTAGATTCTCTAAAGCCTTTAAGATCTGCCTTTTAAGAATTGCAAATTCTACAAGCATACTAAAGAGTTAGGTGCAAAAACTGTAGAAATTCTATTAACAAGCCTTTTATGGAATGGAGTTCATTTCATTTCTTGATCACAAAACCTAGTTTACAATAGCAATGAAAGACTTTGCTTGCTAACATATCAACAACTATTAATATATCTAGACATACCCTTAGCACATCTTTATCTTTCACGAGAGTATAGGATTATTAACTTATTCATGACCTAAACGATTTAACAATATATGTAGCATAGGTCATTGGTTGCAAAGATTATACATACCTCTTTTAACATCACCTGTCCATCCTTGCAGAGATATGATCCTTTGACTATTCTTCAGTTTGTCATGTACCAACTAACTCCAACAAAGATGCCTCAATCCTTCAACCATTGTACTAGGATATGAATCACATAGTTTCTTTGGGCTGCTTGCTTTGTTTTGGTTTCTTTCAAACTTCATATACAAGTCGACTTCATTGATGTAATCAGTCCTTCTTCTATGTATAGGAAGGAAGTTATGGCTACTTCATAAACAATGTTGTTAAAAGCGCGAGCGGGATTAAATCGGCGCGGGGAATGAAGCGGAAAAAAGCGGAAAAATCGGGAAAAAAGCGGGAAAAAAGCGTTTGGAACAAAAATATTCATTTTTTTTCATTTTTTTTCAATTTTTTTAATATCTAAACCATCTAGAACATCAAATAAATACATTGACACATAAATATGATAAAAAAACTAATATATAAGATGTTTAATATCATTTCTAGCGCTAAAATCACACATAACATTGAATCATGTCCTGA